>BCLK01000042.1:0-253591 GCA_001748405.1 Paraphoma sp. B47-9
CATCTTACCAGACTGTTCTGGCCAAATCTCCCCGTACATCATGCCATGCACATAGGCTGCGCAGACAATGGTATAAGAATCACGCTCCTCCACCATACCCTTCTCCCGTAAAACCATGGGTTGATCCACACCGGGCATTAGAGCTATTCTATCGCCTTTCTGAATCGAAGCTGGAGCTGTACCCATGTAGCCGGACTCGGTGACGAAAAATGTGCAGTTCAGCGACATCATCCAGATGTGGTGGTGGATCTCGCGCACTTCAGGGTTCGTCTTGGCTGCGCAAAGGATCTTCCATTCATCAATCTCGGTAAGGTGCACAAGCTCAGGATTGTCGAAAAATTTGTCTCGCAATTCGGGATCCTCCCTCGCAGGCTTGAGCATCTCGTCAAGGTCGAGTTTGCTGCAGCCGAAGAATCGAGGATCTGTGCTAATGATGAGTTCGAACCAGAGTGTGAACATCTGCATGTCGTGGTAGGGGATTTCTTGGTATAGGAATGTCTTTCTAACGGCGGTCCAGCGGTCCATCCTGTCATTTGATGATGAATACTGTGAGGTCCCCTGCGACAGCGCAAGCGCAAGCCAATCTTGAAATGCCCGAACCGTCTCAACGAAGTGTGACTCTAGGTTCACGAAAGGTCCGTCCATCACCCTTCTAGACACATCTAAAGGCCAGGTCAAAAAGGGCGAGCGTTCTTTGATCGTGTCGACCACAGTGCCCTCGCAGACAAGGTACTTCCCGAGCCTAGCGGGATGGTCGACTACTTGTATACCCTCTTCTGGACATGTGGAATTCAGGGTTGCGCAAAATCCCCCGTACATGGCTAGTCGTGGTGTGTAGATTTGGCTAAAGTCTGGAACCCACGATGGAACGCCGTGCAAGTTGTGCGAGAGACCAGTAACGATGGTAAAGAGATTTAAGGATTTCTCCTTCCTCAGTATTGCAGTAGTAATATCCCGGTAGACTTGAGAGATAGTTATGCCATAGTCCGGTTGTGGTACGATGAATTTGCGCTGGCGAAAGTAGGTGAAGAGGGAATAGACTTTATCATGAGGTTTCGTTGCGTCGCAAGCCATTGTAGTCCTCATGATCCACGATGCCCAATTTGGGTCCTTTTCTGTCTCCCCCAAGCCGCCATATATGATCTGAAGCCGCATTAACTGACGGAGCATGAGAGCTATGACGGAATTGTGATGGTTCATCGTATACCGTTGTTTTAGAAACGATAACGTTGCGACATGATTTAATGCCGTTTGGATCCAATCGTAGTCTATTTGTCCGCTATTTGCCAGGAAAAAGACGCTTCCACCCTGGGCAAACGCAGTTTCTTGGAGAGTCCACACACGGGTAAACCAGGAGCTGCTTGCGATGTCCAAGATGAAGCCGTCATGTCCGCGATCTGTTATCATCTAGGTCAGTTGTGTGCCAATCAATGTGAAAAACAAGGAAACGTACGAATTGCTAGTCCCAAAATGAGACCCCAAAGCCATTGCCTCAAAGTATTTGTCAAGAACCACCACTGTGACATGCAAAGAAGGTACTTGAAGGCAATCTCGAACTCTAGCCTCGAAGGTCCTAGCCAGATCAACACCTTTGTAGCGCCTCGGTAGATGTGGTACATCAGTTCAATCTGTTGTTCCTTTTCTCCCTCTTCATTCTCCTGATTGATACATATCGAGTCAACCCAGAGCAACTTTCCACAGAACCTTGATCGGATTCGACGAAGAGCGGCATCACAGTTCTCAGTGATGATAAGTCGCTTGCCGCGTAGCCGGATGTAATATTGTGATGATGACTCTTTCTGTGCAGAAGTCGATGTGGCCCCAAGTGGGGAGTTCCACGTGTAGGACAAAGCCTCGTACTGAAAAGTTGTGTCAGCAGAAGCTTCGATGAGGTCGCCAGAAAGTTCCTTATCATATGTTCCTCGGTGTAGTAGCAGAAGTCGGATTCTATTCCGGTGTCCTAGATTTGCGTAGATGTATTCTTTGATTATCTTCTTGTTTTCGGCTTGTGATCCTGTTTTCGATACAACTGTGGCGGTTTCGGGTACTTTGGGTGAATAGAACAGTATACTGTGGGTTAGAATAAAATTGGAAATCGACTTTCCAAGCAAGTAAATCGAAGTGTAGACTATGAAGCCACGAGTTCCAATGGATCTGAACCAGTCACGAAAAATAACAGCAACCAAGACATTAACAATGAATCTGGCGTAAGAAAAGTTTCGGGGCTGGGAGGTGAAGAAATTGAGATTGGAACAGTTGTATCTATACCACCGTTGGAGGTCCCAGCGGGTATCAACAAATGGGGCCTGGAGCCGTGGTGCCGGCAGGAGCATCTGTAGAAGAAGCAGTATGGATTCCATCGTGTATATCAATGTCGAGTATGAACTGGCAGAGCGAAATAGAACACACTATGAAGGTGCTCCGTGAAGCTGTTACGCAAGGCGTCAGAAGTTGCGGTGAGTCTTCTCTATGGGGCTCAGTTGAAAGTTCTTCGCTTTTCGGGGTGTGTTACATTTGGCGGATTGAAGCGGAAGTCTTTGTAGGATAGCTATCTGCGGTATCATTGAGCGCGTTCGTTGGGTGTGATGTAGTGCAGAGCTTGGAGTGGGTCAGGTAATGAGTAATGAGGATCAAGTTACCCCGCGTGTCAGCGCGGGTGGCCGCAACACGCTCACACAGAAATGAGGCTGGAGAGCTACACGCAACACCTATTTTCTCAAAACTTCTTAGTGGAGTGCTCTATAGACTTATGCGACTAGGTTTGTCTGTAGTTATCTTCCCAGAAGTGTGGAAGTGCGCCCGCGGCGTGTGCGTTTTGGTAGGAGCTGCCTGGGGTGGCTGTGCAGGACGAGGACCACTACGGTCAGCCGCACCACCACGCTGCTTCTTCCGAGGACAACGCACTGCAGCCGGCTTCAATAGAGTCTCTATAGCGGGGCAGAGCTAAGGTAAGATCTTACACAGTATTTACTGCACAGCTAATTACTTTGTACGGATCAACTCTGAGTGCATGTTTGCAATATGGGTGACTGTCCTTAAGTCTTTACGGTATCTACTTTTCGATTGACTTATCATTCTAATGCTCTGAACTTTGAAGAGTTGTTGTCATCCGCGCGAGAGTCAGGGTGCAAAGCTAACGCGTTCTGGATGCTGTGAATGGAATGATCGACGGCATGACTCAAATCGGCGTACTTCTTGCGCCACAGACTGGCGCTGCATACTATGACTCAATATAGGTACGAGAGGGGAACAATGGAGATGCTTGAATAATGGATTCGTCTCGGCGTGGGGTGTCTCTCGACCTGCAGTGATGGACGTCAATAAGTTTTTGAATATTCATTTAATATCCCCCACTACGTAGGGAGAACCACTCCGTAGCGAGATGACTACACATATTAATCATTCTAAGTCTCTCCTGCGCATGTAGATGAAGATACAGCTAGTGCACTAGATATATCTAGCTATTTCTGCACCTCATGCCGGTATCTGAATACAAAATTACCGTCTCGTTGATAGCGCTGTCGATCGTTTCGTCATGACCTCCGGATCTGCTCTAACCATGTTACCCGTGTTCAACAACGACTATCGACACAATTCTCGATTTCGGAGCTATATTATGCTAGCGCTGCTATAGGAGAATCAACAATCAAGATTTAAAGTCGATTAGGCTCAGGGTTGTGTCTTCCGGGAGTTTCGCCGATCGGAAAGAGGGGTTCGCGATTTTTCAACTTAGCGTGCTCCTCTAGCGCTCCCCGATGTGCATTAGCGGCCGTGTAATGTACTGTATCGAATAGAAAGTAGGCCTTGCCTTATAAGGCGCTCGATATAGCGTAGGAGCTCCTGCTCCTGCTAGGGATAGAGTGCTTACTGATTTTAAGCCTTGATAGCTCTAGAGCTCGATACGCCTCAGTAGCGTTGAGATAGCGTTGAAGCTGGAACACCATACTTTCTAGCAATTTGCGCATATACAAGTTTTTCGCCAAGTTCTAGGGCTTCGATAGCTGCAAGCGCAGCCTCAATTAGGCTTATATTAATAGAGATATCGCGTGTTGAAAGTGGGGTGTTGCATTGATTTTGGTGATCGGATCGGTGGTTACGTCGTCCCGATGGCTACGCCGTCGGCCTCGGTATCGCGATTTTCCAAACTGCGCTTCATTTGTTCCTACTAAGTCAGCTTTTGCCCAGGTATCGATTCATATTACTCGCTCGTACCCGATCAACGATTCTTTTCAGCTGATCGACCGCGTCGTCCACCCCCGCCATCATCTGACGAATCGATTCTTGGTTGACCACAAATTGGGTTCGACGAAGGACCGTATCTAGGAACGTTTCTGACCGCGTTATTTCTCCGACTTGTAACAGCCTCAAGAGGAACTACATACTCGTCCGCTTTCTCGTAAGCTTCTTAGCAGGATCGCCAACCGCCCAACTAGTCGTCGCATTCTTTACTTCCTCTATCGAACTCTTCGCAGCCTCATCCAAAAGCTCAGCTGCTTTACCCAGTCCCACTTCTACGGCTTCAGACTGCATCGCTGTATGTTCAGGGTCGAGTTTAAGTCTCACAACATATTTGTCATAGCGTTGTATTTCCTCGTATTTTCTCTTCAGCTCGTCCATTGACTTGGCGAGTTCCTCGTCCGCGTGTCGCAGAGCGTGATAGTAAAAGTAGGCGCTGGCAATGAGGGTATTGGCGAGAGTTATGATGCCAATCACGTTGCCTGTTATGGATAATGCGCTGTCGCCGCAGGGTGGGCAGACGGCTGGGCAGGTGGTCGCGTTCATGACTGAAAATGCGATTCCAGCGATTTAAATCGGATGTAAAGATATTATCTTTTTCGGGGAGAAAGGTCGAGAGCTATATTCGACCAGCGAAGATGAGATAGTGCACCACCTTCTTTGCTGGATGTCCAATTGTTGTAATACACCCAATCATTTCAGGTATGCCGCCATGCATAAACAAGACGTTCCGCTAAACAAGCTGACGTGTTGCGACATTACTGGTTGGACTGACCGGTCAACATTCCGGATATAAACGAAGTCAGTTCGTCAACGACGTCCAGAAAGAGCGCAGCATACAGCAGGAGGAGGAGGCCCTGCAGTGGCTAGGAAGGTCTGTGCAGGGGACTGTACCACTCGGGGACGGCTTTTTTCATGCACTGGCACCACTGCACTGCAACCTTTAGCGCGCACGAGGAGACTGCTTAATTACTTAGCTTGCATCACTTGTAGTAGTTATAATATTATAATGTCAGCCCCTTTAGCCTTACTGCCACGCTCATAAGCCAGCCTCAGCCCTGTGGCGGCGATACGAGGATGATTCATGCATCGTCGGTTGATTGATTGATTGATTGGATCCTACTCGGTTTCAGCCGTGATCTCCACAGCTATGCCCGGATGACAGGCTTGGCAAACAGCCGACGCGGCGCGGAAGCTCATGTTTCGCGCCACCCACGTCACCCTCGAAAACGAGAGCCATCTGTCCCCAGAGGCTTGCCGTTATCTAGTTTCTATCTACGACTATGTACATAGCGTCTCAAGAAGTGACATAGTTAACAATGTTTATGTTCCTAGAACTGTTATGTCTGTGTGTGTGCCGTATTCGAAACCTCGTGTTTGCGTACCAAACTGTGATGGCTCGTAGAGGCGCTCTGCCTCATGCTTGCAGCTGCACTACTATCAGTCTCCTCCTAGCGTTCAGCTGTCGTGTGTGCTAGCTTGCCCTAATACCCCCAGGGCTTAGAATATATTCCACGATCTCTAATGTTCTTCAAGTGCTATAATGCCGTCCCCTAGGTTTCTATGTAGCCGTATTTTGTAGTGTGACTTGCTATCAGGCACAGCAGCAGCATGTCGCCGCAATGCGACTCCACAAGAGCGATGCTCCGCTCGTGCGTGCCGTCAAGCCTACTAAGCATAAGAGCTCTTATGCCAATCTCCTCAGACCTTGTTAGGTGTATCGAAGAGGGACCACTCCTTCAACACATGAGGCGACAGTAGACAAGGCTGTCTAGTAATCTCTAAGTATGTAGTAGCACCAATAGTAGCATACTGGGTGTCTGTGAGGTAATTCGCGTAAGAGATAATACCGTTCAGCTCGAGGGCTCGTCAATGCAGGACGTTGCAGACATTGTCAGATAGTAATAGGGCTAGCTAGGAAGCCCATCAATGACTTTGTGTATATGTAATATAACTATGGTGCTGAATAGAGTGTCTAGGCTCCGTCGTCGCGTCTTGCGTTGCTATGTTATAGCTAGATAGCTGCCGCTGCATTTAGTGGACGTGTCATTATAGGTAGCTTACTCGCAAATTTTGCTATCTATACCAGCCAGGGCCGCAATAGCGGCTCTATAGGTACCAAACCAACGCGGAGGAACGCGCGATGGCTTGCAGAGACCGTTTCGGCCACTAGCAGGTAGACTTCCAGTCCTCTGTAACGATAATTCCAAAAATTGAGTTCTCGCTGTTAGTCGTGTTTTCTCCCTCAGTCTACTTCAGAGCCGCTCCAGCCACAGCCTTAGGTCTAGGACCGATGTAGCTTATATCGCAGGTAATGATTATGTAAGACGTGCTAACGCTGTTTTAGAACGCTAGTCGTTCTCGGTTAATTGAAAGGTACTAACAGGGGTAGCAACGCGACGTAAATCATTTGCGTGTTACTGCCACAGGGCTGAGGATAGCCTATCAGCGTGTTAGCAAGGTCAGAGAGCTAGATAATACCACATTATAACTGTTGTGAATTGTCTAGGCGTAGTAGCAGGTCTACAGTAGAGAATTCCTGCTACGTCGCGAAAAGAGGCCCTCCGCAAAGAAGGCGCGATAACGACAACAACCTCGTAATTTTCTAGTAGTAAGCAGTTAGGCAGTAGACGATAAGTCTCTATACGTCACCCAAGCGACGCAGTATAATTATCTAGACGTAGCAATAAGTTCTGTTGCTTTAGAGTCTAAGTACCTATGATTTTTCTCGCTACGGAGTAATTCTCGCTACGTAGTAGGGGATATTATGTAGGATTGGATTTTATTTCAGTAAATTACGAAGTATGCGAGATACTAGAGTCCCAAGGAGTGCCATACTATGCGAGATGCTATCTGCTAGAGATAAACGCCTAAAAAACGCCAATCCCATCATTGTACGCGGTCTCGTCTAAAAGATCCAGGCTAAGCATGCGAAACAAAGGAAATATAAGACTGACTATGCTACAACACCCAAAGAAGTGCAGTGACACATTTAGGCGTACACTTTCTTCAAAGTCGTAGCACTATCGTCACTCTTGACAATGACGGAGTCTTTGCACATTGTGCCCGCCGCAACGCCTTGCATCACGGCCTTGCCCCGGTTGCAGAGGCCAAACTGCTTCCCGTCCGCCGAGCAGACGAGAGCGCCATCCGCCGTGCAGGTTTTACCGCCAGCGGGTGGCGCGATGCCGGACGGTGCGGCACCAGACGCAGCGGGTGCCTGGGTAGATGCCTTTGGTGAACCAGCTTGGGACAGTGGCGGAGATGCTTTCGGAGGTGCAGCAGTGACTGTGCCATTGGCAGAGGTGGGCTTGGGGCCGGTCGATGCAGTGACGGTCACAATGATGCGCGAGGTCGAGGTGAGCTTGTCGCCAGCCTGCGGTGGCGCAACGGGAGATGGAGTCGGCAGGGGCTGCGATGCAGCCGGAGCTTGGGAAGGCACATTGGGGCCGCCTGGTACAGCGTGTTCCCAAGTGAGATTTTCCGACTCGCCAGGTGTAGGCTCGCCACCGCAGAGATCCTTGAAAGGAGGAACACCGAGACGTACTACGGACTTGCCAGGGTTTTGGAACGTAAAGGCAAATCCATCCTTTCCCTCTCGGGGGGTCTCACACTTCCCTCCTATGTTGGACGTCGCCATGTCGGGTAGCGCCTCGAAGGCGGTCTTATCGTCAGATCCACCTGTCACAGTGATCGGTCCACAGTTCATGTACATCTCTTTGTTTCCTATGCGGTTGTGCCAGGTCCAGGCCATTGCCATCTCGCCGTTAGGAAGGTCAGCGGGAATGGTGAAGTTGAAGCCGTCAAAACCCTTGGCTGGCACTGGATATTTGGTGACTTCGCCAGAGGTAGGTTCCGGCCAGTTCCATAACGGTGTTGGAGGAGGGGGGCAGCCACCCTCGATTGAGTGAATAACTTTCCAAATAGAGTCCTTGGTTGGGTTCTTGTCTGTCGAGACGGAAATTTGGCACGATCCGCCACCGTGTACTGCTGTGCCAAAGAATTTGAGCTTCTGAGTTGAACCGACCGGCCACTGATTCATGGTTTCGACTTGCCACATGTTATCGCGGATCTTGCAAGGGAAGTCGGAACCGTCGCCCTGTAGGTTACCGTTGTTAAGGGTGGCAGGCGAGAATGGGCGTGGCTCGGCCATGACCATATGTGCGTTCACGGTCATAGGAGCCAAGGCCAGTATGGCTCCCAGGACGGTAGTTGTAGAGAACATCCTCTTGCGTAGGCCAGCTGCGAAAAGAGTGGTGTTGACGGGAGTCGAAATGGTGGAGATGGATGAGGCTAAAGGTGGGTGCGTCTTTGTAATGTCGTAAGTGTGAGCTATCGTTGGACTTGCTTGATAGGCGGCGTAGTTGACTGGGTTGTCTTGCGTGGTGCGTGCGATAGTTTTGCTGGGGAGGATATGAGGAAAGCTTAAGTAGGGAGAAGAGCTAGGCCACAGGAACTTTGTAGAAAAGCCTGCCAATAGTATTGTCACCGTACTTGGGTACAATAAGTTCACAATGAGACAATGTGGGGTGTGACTAGTAAAGTGAAGGTGAAGGCGAGTGCGATGACTAGAAAACAATGTCCTTGTGCGGCGCCGCTCTCAGAGTGAAGAGCAGCGCATGCACATCAGGTTGGAATAGATTCAAGCAAGATGTGACAAGTCGCTCGGCCGCAAATGCTGCCATAGTGAAGGTCCTCAGGCTGCTGGACATCGATATGACACCCCGAAGCACTGCCTTTGCAGCCCCAAGGTTACGATGATCACTTGACGAAAGACGACGAGAAAAGCGACGGGAAACAGGTTCTCGACCATCATGATTGGCGGTGACGTGGGAATGCGAATACCGACCTTTGTCGGTGAAAGGACTTTGTGCCTTATGACCGTGTATCTGCCATCCGTGAAGTCAATATCTCTCGCGGACGCACGTGATCTGCCTCTCTCGCCCTGGCGAATTGTAGCGGCATCCCGATATGTCTCTTGGATTGTAGTTTTCCATCAAGCAGAGGCGGCAACCATAATGTATGAAGCATGCCTGTGACGATATGCGCGACGAGGCATACGGTAGTCACGATTAGATCAGTGACGCACTGATTTGCCCTGTCATATCCATCCTTGAGCCATCACTGATCGCTGCCTTGCCACCTCTTCTTTCTTCTTGATGCTTGAACACTGTCTCGCAGGCTTTGCAGGATGTGATTGCTTCCATGACTCCTTCATGGAGAATTCACTTGGGACTACACACCGTATCGTGCTCGGCGGAGGGAACGATCAGAGCAGCCTGATGCGAGAGCTTCGATGTGACGAGACCTCACCCACGCTGGCGATTGGTTCCTTGGCTTAGAAGGTACATTAGTATGTCTTGGCGGTGTAGGGGTAATGCGCAGGTCGCAAGCAGTCGATGGCGTCTCTGATTCCTTCCTATCACGGCAGTTTGGACATTTGGTGTGTGACTTCGCCGCTGTCTCGTTCCTAGCTTTGAGCGTTCTGCGCCTTTGCCTCTCCGGTAGGACAACTGATTTGCCTCCTGTGTAACTTCTTTTACGCGCAGCGCGAATAGATGCGACTGCTACTAGAGAAGCAAAGACAGTCTTAACGTAAAAGCCTAGGGGCCCTTAATATGTTATAAAGGTAGAACTGTATACGTTATCACACGCGAGTGCATCCAGGAGTAGTTGTCAAAGTGCAGACGAGCGTACAGTAGAGGCATGTGTCATGGCAAGGGGGGGGGGGGGGGGGGAAAATTTGCGCAACTTGCGCAGGGCGATCGATGGCCCTCCTGGTTCCTTCCTATCATGGCAGGTTGAGCACGTGCGACTTCGCCGCTACAACACAGCCACAAAGCCCGGACCCCAACACCGTATCGCGTCCTGGTCACCGCTGCACAAAACACACAGCCACAACCCTGCAGCTGTCTTGCAGCGTCTCAGCTAACATGAGCTTCGCATACACTCCCGCCCCGCAGTGAGCTGGCCCGCGCAAATGTAGCATCAATTGCCGGACTATGACGTATTGGCCCATATCCTCGCCCTCTGTCTATGCGGCCACTAAGCACGCGAACCCGGATCGGACGCGCGTGTCCAATGACGGTGTCGCGAATGGCCGAGCCGAAGCAAGACATGGCGCATCGGAGGGTGACTCGCAGCTAGAGACCGCCGATGAGGCATGGATACAGGGCGAGAGAGTCGCGAAAGAGGAGGGGAAACTACGGCAGCACGCTGTAGAGGATGACATACATGGCGAGATCATCGCTGTCAGGGTGACGAGGAGCGGGCATACCTTTGCGACTCTGACGAGAACGACCTTGACCATATGGCAAACCAAGGCATGTCTCCAACTTTGCGCATCTGGCCATTTGCTGATGCGTCATGTAGCCCACCGTTGTGCTGGCTTCAGTATTGCGCTCAGAGCAGTCAGTAAAGACGTACGGGCCGAATTCAGACATTCTACTGCGTCCCGACTCCCAGATCTTCGTAGTCCAGACCACCCACGGCTTTCTCATCACCTACTCCCTCGCGACCGACCACTCCTCCCGCGTATACACGACCCACTTTACAAACACTCATGGCGGGCACTCGAGGAGAAGCAGCGCTGTCTCTGGGTTCAAGCAGCAGCGCCAGCATGGCACGAATGCGGGCCCCGGAGAGGGAAGTGGCTTGAAAGAGCTCAGCCTGCGCTTTCGCATGGTCATCCGCGTAGATGCGGGAATTGTCAGAGCTCTTGCTCTCGACGATGAGCTTGTTGTGGCGACAGAGAAGCCCGCGGCGGTCCAGTGCATCCGATGGGCTCCAGATAGCAGCGGTAGCCAGACAAGTACAGAGCTGTTGACCAAAATGACCTGGTTGGGCAAGAAGACGACGCTTGTGGATATGGTACATGACCGCCCCATGAACCTACTGTGTTGGATCACGGGCGACGGACAAGCATTTGCTGTTCAACGCGTACAGCCGAATGCTGTCCAGGAGAGCACTGGTCTCTTTCGCGGATATGGGTTCCACACTCCAGAATCGGACGCTGAGCATGGTGTGAAGGCTGCCATCAATGCACGCTTCTCCTTGCTTGCCGTGGGCTGTACGAATGGCGATATCTGCATATACACCGCCCGAGATTACACGGGCAATATCCCTCTATCGCACAGGGTGAAGCCGAACACTTCCTCGCCAGGGAAGTTGAATGTGCTAGTCTACTCGCCAGATGGGTACTGTTTATTCGCCGGGTACGACAATGGCTGGGCTATGTGGAGCGTCTATGGAAAACCCGGTGCAACAAACTTCACTACGGATCGCACGCTGTCTGAGACGAACGCAGAGGGTTGGTTGCTTGGTGTACATGATGCATTCTGGATTGGATCTGGCTCGGAGCTTGTCATTCTTGGGAAAGAGGACAACCGTCTTTTCGTTCTGGAAATGGCCCGCAGCGCAATCACCGGATGCTTTTCATCAGCCAACATATCCAGATCACTCATGCAGACAAGCACAGGGTTCATGATATATCGTGGCTATGACTTACCAGATCTCACAACGATATCCGCTGATGTATCATTTTGGCATCATGTGCAAATACCGCCACACTATCTCATTGATCAGTGGCCCATTCGGTGCACGGTCATCTCCAACGATGGTCGATATGTCGCTGTCGCTGGTAAGCGAGGGCTTGCACATTACAGCATTAACAGTGGGCGCTGGAAGATGTTTGACGATCCCTTCGTGGAGAACGAGTTCACCGTTCGTGGAGGTATGTGCTGGTTTCAGCACGTCCTTATTGCAGCCGTCGAGAGCCGCGATTCCCACGAAGTGAGTATTCATGGTCACACGCGATGTAAACAGTGGTACTGACCTTACACAACAGATACGCATTTACTCTCGCGAAGCAGCACTTGACAACAGCCATATCATGCATGTCCAAAAGCTGCCGGCGCCCATTGTCCTCATTGCGCCATCTGGAGAGGATTCGCTTCTTGTCTATACTTATGAAAATATCTTATATCACTATGTGATCAGTGTTGCAGACGCCGCCGTCAAATTGATACAGGTCGGTCAGATCGCACTTCACGGCATTATTCGAGCGCCTCCACGCGTGCGCGCACTTAGCTGGATACTCCCTGAAGATCAAATCCGTAAGGCTCCCTCATATGTCATGTTGGAACATGCTAAGAAGTTCAGACCACGGAGACCCCTCACAGGATGTTGCAGTGGCAACCATATTATTCCTCGTAGACGGGAAACTTGTACTGCTTCAGCCCACAACGACTGAAGGCGGTGAGCTGAAGTACGAGATGCGGATCATTGCTCAAAACGTCGAGACGTATGCGTTGATGCGCGATCACCCCGCCTTTGCCCTGGACATGCAGCTAGACTCTTTGCCACCCAGCCCCTCCGTAGGGCTGACGATGGACGCTGTCAATGGACACGATCTACGAGACTCGCTGTGGTTCTTTGACGGTCATGACATGCGAGTCTGGATCGACATGCAAGATGTCTTGTCCTCCGCATCCGCCGAGCTTGGAAGAGAATTGCCTACGCCAGTCAAGATTCCTGTCGACTTTTATCCATTATCGGCATTGATCAACAAAGCCATCATCTTTGGTGTAGAGTCTGAGCTAATACAGCGTCGTGATACCAGCTTCGCCTTCCTGCGTATTGGGACTAGGGTAAGTGGCACCCATTACAAGATTCGTCACACCAATGTCTGCTAACGTGCTGTGCAGACGCACCTCTTCCTTCCCGCGCTGCTGCGCGATCACTTGGCGCAGTACAATCATCCTGCAGCCCTACATCTCAGCCACTATTACCAGCAGCTGCAATATCTGCCTCATGCTTTGGAGATATTATTGCATGAGGTTCTAGACGACGAAGTCGATACACAACCGCCACCCGAGCAAGCGTTGTTACCAAGTGTGCTGTCTTTCCTGAGTTCTTTTCCGCAATATCTTGACATTGTCGTGCAATGCACGCGGAAGACCGAGGTTCGATCGTGGCGAACCTTATTCTCGAACTTACCGCCTCCCGAAGAGCTCTTCGAAGAGTCCCTGCAAAAGGGCAACCTTAAGACTGCAGGTGGCTATCTACTCGTCCTCCACACATTTGAGGAGTTGAGACCGACAGGCGATCAAGTAGTGCGCTTACTTCAGCGTGCCAAAGACGAACAAGACTGGGAGCTATGTAAGGAGCTTGCGCGATTTCTCATGGCGCTCGACGAGTCGGGCGCAACGCTAAGGAGTACACTTGAGCTTGTCGAGTTGAAGACGCCGTCAGCAGAGCCAGACCGTGGTCAATCTCACTTCACCTTTGACACCGCACGGTTGAACATTCCAGTGAGAGGTAGGAGCAACGGACATCGGTCCGAAGGTAGCCCCGGCTTGGGTAGCAGTTTTACGTCGTCTGATCAAGGATCAAGAGGGAGTCCGAGTGCCAGTCCTGGTGGTAGCGCAGTGAGCCCAGGGAACAGCGCAGCACCACAAGGGCCTGGCGACTATTTTGGCCTTGGGTTAGGTAATATGAGGTAGTGCATCAGCATCGCACAATTATCAGGCCGCAAGACGCGCACAGTTATCACAGACCGCTGGAACCAAGAGCGTGCTGCTTTGCAACAGATCCGAATATGCGGTTATGTTCCAGACTACTTCCCAACGTGGAGTGACAGGCCCGCAAGAAGGCCCACAAGAAGGCCCACTCTGACATGGTCCTCACCGCGAGTATGGTCAGTCCTTTCATTGGACTGGCCCTTCTACTCGTGGACTCTGATTCGTTGTTATCCACCAACGAAGGCCATGCCAGGCCCATTGACACCATCAAGCTAACCATACCATGGCGCACGCCGTCAAGCGCCAGCCAATGCGAGATGGAAGGACTGTCGTGTGCAGAATAAATATTGCCGAGGGAACCATTCCAGCTGATGCGCCCCGCTCCAACATGGGGGGCAGATCATAGCGCCAACACTCATTGGTTGCACAAGCGATGTGTATCGGACACGAGCAGTGGCTTGACACTGTGCAGTGGTCCGGGGCGGTGAGACTCGCTTGAGCTTTTGGTCGGCGCGCTGTTGAGCGTCAGCATGTGTGTGCCACGGCAATGCCAATGCCGCAGACTGCGACCACGGATTGAGGGAATGCGGTTTCACGAGTTCTTTGAGGCTGTGTCTCTTCGTGTCTGAGATTGAACCAGCGTACTCAAGTGCTACCGTTAAAGCTTCTGGTCGACGTCGTCGTGCCACGCCTTCCAACGGAGTCCTTGACAAAGCGCATGTCAGCATCCTATGCGATAGGGCAGCTCCTGTGTGGTGCTTGGCGCTCACAGGACATCTACGCAGGGGTTATCTAGGCTAGTTCGTAAGGCCAGCAATGCCTCCCCGTCCCGCACTGGTGTTCAGTAGCCATCGCGGCACACAGCCACAGGCCATACTCACCGTCCTTGCGGTTCGCAACATGTGCGCAGCCATAATTGATGCTGCATGACGCACAAGAGCTTCCACGAGACGTTCTAGCGCGCGACTGATCCTAGATAGCGGTGATACAGGTGCATTTGCGCCTCCCTCTGGTACGATGCGCAGCAAAGCAGATGCGCATACATATTCCAGGCGGCCCACATCCTTCAGCCCTATGCCATCGATCGAACTGAACCCTCGTCTTACGGAATCAAATCGCGCCTCGATTGAGGAATGATCAGCGCTCATTGAACTATCTATCACATACATTGTGTCGCAACGAAATCTTGAGGTTTGACGTTCGCCATGACCGCGGCTCCGACGCGCCTGCCCCTCTTTACCACCGCACCTTCCTCGTCTTTCCTCTCACCTGCATCATTCTCTGCATCCGACTTGAGCTTCGATTGGACCGCCATGTCGCCGCGCGAGGAGGGCAATGGTAAGCGAGCGCTTTCTCATTTTGAGGTATGGAATGAAGACGTGTGTCGAGCGCGTCAGCCTGAGCTTCAGACTTCGACGGCATGTGACTCGCGAGATTTGCCACCAGCTCCAGCACACCAGCCCTACGGCATACGATAGCAGTCTTCGATTGGGAAGATATGATATACTTGTGCATCTGCTAACGATACATTTACAGCTCGGCCCAGGAGAAAGGCCTCACAGAGCCCAGCGACTCCAGCCAACGAGGAGCCAGCTGATACTGGAGGCTTCATCTTCGTTACGGCCGAAAAGCCAGCAGACTTCAAATCAAAGTCGACCATGACCACAGTCCGCAAGAAGGCCATGGATGCATTCCTAAAAGGCGATAAGAAGACTGGGAAGACAGCCAAGAGCTCAGGAACCAGGTCGAGGATTAGCAGCAGGTCAAGATCAAGTGTTGCTCACGACGACGCCTTTACGGATATCTCTACCATGCCGACAACATTATCTCAAAGCGCACCTAGCGTCACGCGCACCAAAGCAAGCTCCCCAACAAGATCCTCCATTGCACCCTCCAGTCACGATCCAGACGCCCAGAGCGCATCAGGGACCGTAGCAAGAACCCAGAGATTTCGCGAGTTCGTACTCGAAGATGCGCCACTCGTCGCTCCGGCACGAGATAATGTTCCTCTCCCGTACGATGCCTACCAACCAGGTCCGTTCGTGTCTATTGGCACGTCGCTGGATCCATTCCGCACAATGTTTCAATCAAGTCATCCGGGAGTCTCAGTTGAGCAGCTGAAGTTTCACTGCAGTCGCTATTTTGGGACAAGAGGATTGGGACGCCACTGGATCCCCACAGCTCTCAGCTATCCTCACACATTTCTTGGTACGCTTTGTCTGGCAACCGCATACCACGATGTGATCCATGAGCAGCCCCTAGAAAGCGTACAAACCATCGCGCTGCGTCAAGAAGTTATCCATCTTGTTGGTAGAAACATGTTGGACCCCAAGGCAAGCGTGTCGGACCACAATCTCATGGCCATCATCCAGCTTATCATCAGCGAGGTGATTGGCAGAGAGGAGTCAGGCCTGAGCTGGCACGAAAACGGCATCGAAACGATGGTCAAACAGCGCGGCGGTCTGAACCAACTCGGTGTCAACGGCTACCTTGCGTCATCGATAGCCTGGGTGTCTCTTGCCAGCTCAATCCTCCGCGAAGACACACCGCGGTCAATCTATCTCGATTATTGCACGGCAAATTCGAGAAAGAATTACGCTCCTACGGCCCCTATACCAGAGTCTCCAGTTTATTGTCCGCGGGGTTCTTTCAAGACACTGCAAAGATCACCCCGATGCACGGCGAAGGCGCTCGAAGTGCTGGTAGATGTTCGCATGATGATCGACATCTTCCTTCACGAAACGAAGACGAGCCGTCGCAACTCACAAACCCTCATGAACCTGTACAGAAAGATTATAAGTCCTACCGAATATCCGCCAGTGACTAAGCCCGGTAGAGCAGAACCATTGAGCAAGAGCGACTGGAAATATGAGGCGATCCGGCTCGCTTGCATCATCCAAGCAACGGCTATCATCCAGAGACTGCCGCTATCGGACGCTCTTACGCACGCTGCAGAGGTTCGAGCGCCAAACACTCTTTACACTGCCTTGGCCATGTCAACATCGTATGAGTCGCCGGTCTCGCCCTTCGACCAGCGCTTGATGACGCCCTTGACCGAGGCTTCGACATCGCCATCATTCGCCCTATTCTCAGCCGGCCCCGCCATCCCACAGTCGTATTTCCCGACTGTCGGCCCTCGCTCCTCCACTTCTTCAATCAACGCTCCACGTCCGTCATTCTCGTCCACAAGCAGCGCAGCACGACCCTCAGTATCATCTACCTATTCCTCCTCTTCCGAACAATTCTACTTCGCCCCGCCTCCCCCACCCGCACAAACCAAATCGACCACACTACTGAAGGATCTTAAAACTGCCATCGAACAATCCAACGTGTCAGACTGCTGGGCCGACATGGCCGGCGTGCTTCTCTGGATCGGCCTCGTCGTAGGCGCCGCAAGCAAGAACAGCGAATCCAAATTGCACAAGAAGTACTTCTCCGCCCTGACGATGCGCGCAGGCGTCATGCTATTTTTCGAACACCCTGAAGCAATCAGCGCGACCATGCTACGCATGGGCGAGGTCGTTGAAGCCCTTGCTGGTGAAGCAAAGCCGAAATCACCGAGCGCAGACGAAGGCAACGGCAAGGGAAAGAAGAGGCGGGTATAAAGATTGGGAGCGATGTATTACCCGTCATCTGGGGCATTCTGGGAACGACGTTGGAATAAGCTTCCCACGAGTGGCGACTGTTTCGGCGAGTCCGAAGGTCGATGTCTGTGCTTGTGTAAGGCTGGATGTGGGGTTTATGTGGGTCTCACCCCGTGGATTGTTTTCATTACTTTCGGTGTATCTCTTTCTGGTGTATACGCTCGCTCCTACTAGGACGGTGTGGTTTTTCGGGTTGTTGTTGCATGGTACGGAGTTTTCTTCGACGCGCGCTTGGCGGCGAAAAGAATGTTCTTGAGCGTAGTTTTATTCTTATAGCGACGTGGAATCGCCTATTCTGAATCAAGAGATTGAGTATCTTCGGTATTTGCAGTCGAGTCAAACGTGTTACAGTGTTAAAGACTAGATTCGAGAGAGAATGCAATGCAGCAATGAATGTCAGTCTTTCATTCCTTACGAGCACATCACATTCAACAGCAGACAAACGTGCTAGCATTGCAACATGCCATGCTATACCATAGTATCGTTTCATTTCATTTCATATCCTCATATCTCGCCCTCATCACCGCCTACCCACTCCTTCCACCCCTCCTCAATTATACCCTCCCCGTCCCGCCATGTGCGCTCACCAAGCATCATCTCGAATCTATCCGTGCGTAACCTTCTTGACCGTCCCGTCCTCATCGACATGTACATTCAACCGCTCAGGCTTGTGGTCCATTGTGCTCATGCTATCTGGCTTGAGGACGCGGTGTTCTTTGGGTAGGTCGGCTTTGGCGAAGGTCTAGCACATTCATCGTCAGTATCTTTACGACGACTGTATGCGGGAGAGATTGGGGTGTGAAGGAGGGTGCGGATAGTAAAAGAGTGGATAAGGGGGAAGGAAGGCGTGGTGAGTCTTCAAAGTAGAAGATAGGGCATAGACGTACCACTTCATCGTGCGAATCACCGAGCTTTTTGCCCATGAGCTTGCTCATCCAATCATCGCCAGAGTTACCGTCCTTGGACTGCAGACCGGGGACGACGAGAGGCATTTTGGTGTTTGTATGTGTCGTGAAAGTGCGGAGTACTCTGAGTGGTCGTATCGTGGAAGTTGGATGGGTTGCTGGTGTAGAAGATGCTTCTTGATTGCGATGTGAGATCGCGGGGATGTATTTATACAGGAGCTAGTACCCTGGTACGTAGTTGGGGGCGTTTTCTTGGTTGTTAGTCGTCGTGGTATGTGAAGGGGGTGTCGGTAGGCTGCAGTGGACTGACGCGTGAGGTGTGACGTCAACCGTGACTAGCCGCGCTTGTGATAGTGGGGTGTGGGGTTGTGAATCAGAGAGTCCGCGTTCTCGGCGAAGGGAAGTGAGAACACCCAAATCATTGTTTACTTCGAATGGTAAGCTTCGAAAATGGTTTCAAAGAGTAGGATTTCCATAATGATACAGGGTATTGGTACATCCAAAGACAAAATCTTTCTCCGTTCAACGAGCTCCAGCTCGGCTTCAGACATCGTTCCTAGTACACAGTCACACCTCTCCCTTCGTGTCTTCAACTAAACTCAGCCCAGGATATACAGGCATTCTCCAATCATCTTTCTTCGCCGGCAACCATCCGCCCATCCACAGCATCAACTTATCAACTCTCAAACTCGACAAGGCCCACAGCACATGATTCGTAACCGTGATACCCAGTTGCGAGCTCGGGTAAAAGCCTGTATTCGAACCTCCAAAGAAACGCTGATACTTCTCAAGCGGCGGCTGCATGAGCTCATGATACGCTTGCAGGGCCGCCTCTATGTCGTTTTCGGGCTTGGCCAATTCGCCGGCTAGAATGTACGATCCGATGAGCGAGAGTGTCGTTCCCATGCCTGTAAAAGGAGACGGACAGTATCCGGCGTCACCGAGTAGCACGACCCTTCCGCTGTACAACTTCGGCATATGAACTTGTCCAAGCTCATGGGCGTAAAAGTCCGTTGTATTCTTCAAGCCTTCCATAAAGCGGTCACATTGCCAGCCTGCGTCCTTGAAAGTGTTGGCCCACTCTTCCTTCTGCTGGTCGAGAGGTAGCTTGTGCACGCTCTTGAAGTGCTCGTGGCGCGCCTTGTCTCTCATGATGAATAAATAGACTTGTGTGATGGGGCGGTCCCCAGTCCGCGTCATGATCATTCGGCCGCCTGGCGCGAAGTGGATGCGGGCATCGCTGTCATCGGACTCTAGACGTGGGATATTATAGTATGCGCCGTGGATCCCTAGAGTCCTGAAGGATTTCTCGTTGATGTCGTCGCCGAAGGTAGTACGCCTGGTACGTGAGTTCTGACCGTCCGCTGCGACGACAAGATCGAAACGCTGCTTCTCGCCGTTCGAAAACATGACGTCTACGCCATTGTCGGTCTGCGTATACTTTGTCATGGTAGTGTTGAACTTGTATGTCAAGCTACCTTCTTTGCTTCCGCTCTTTTCGATTTTCTGTCGCTCTGCGATGCTTCCATCGTAGAACACATTGACCATGTCTCCACGCATAATCTCATACTCATTGGTCAAATTGAAACCCTGTCCAGCGGCAGCGCTGTTGATGCCAAATCCCATCAGCGACTTTCCATTCTTGTCCACCAGCTGCATGCCGGTCTCGTGAACGCATGCTGCCTTCAGCTCAGGAAGGATGCCCATTCCTTTCGTGATAGGGACGCCTTGAGATTTGAGATCGATCTGCTGGCCACCAGTGCGCAGCGAGGAAAATCGCTCGATGACGGTGATGTTGTGGCTTGGGCTGACCTTCTGAAGGAGGTGGGCAAACGCTGGACCAGCGCATCCTGCGCCTACGACGAGGATGTTGAGTGACATTGCTGTATTGACCGTTCGTGGCAGAATGCTGACCATCTATACGTGATGGCTCAAGGTCTTCAAGGAATTGCTCTCTTCAGACAGTCGTGTAATTGCACACTGTTGAATTTGTAGTAGTCGTACCGAGTAGCCATGTTTCTTCAGCGACAGAGAACTCAAATATCTTTTGCGTTGGCTAAAGCCGTCGCTTTGAGATCGTGTCCGACTCTTCCTCCGACGCTTGAAGTCGGCAATTCCCAGCACCGACCGCTTCCTCCGACATAACCTTCCGGTATCGCAACACAAGTGGGCCCTTGAAAGCGAGATTGGATCGTAGGCAACCAATCGTATCTTCAGAAATGTTGCTGCCTGAAGTACCTAACGATCCGGACGAAGCATTACGGACTCTCGGCATAGTCTGGAGAAACTACCTTTTTGGTCCATAGCCCTATTTGGAGATGTCAGCAAGTGCGACCGCTGATTCATCACCCAAAGCAGCATCGCTTACTTGCTCACATTGTTGAGTTTGTTTCTCATCTGCCTCGTCCGCCTTCAAGACAATTCGCATGTAGTTGCGACTTTATAGTTCATCGCTCGATTAGACTGGTGTTGCAGCTGAATGATGGATGTTTGCATTCTCGTTCTCATGAAGCCGACAGCCCTCACGCTCCCACAATTTATTTGAAGTCCTTCGAAATGATCTGCGTCCGACAGAACTCGATTCAGTATGGGCCTTGCTTAATCTGAAATAGAATGGCGTGAGTGACAGATCTCCAATGGCCTGGCTATCGATCTATATACCTTTAATCGTGATGGTCGTCATTTAAGGTTATTAGTAACCTCGTTGCTTGTCCGTGGCTGCACGAGTCTTGGTCAGCGCCACGCCATAACTACATTTAGATGCGACCACACCAAGATGCGCACACCGACTGTCAGCTCCTTCCCTTTGCAAAACATGGGAGATCTCCGGCCAGCGTTGTTGGCGACGAATGTAGTGCTAATCGTGCTGAGTGTAGCCGCGATAGCATGTCGAGTTGGAAGGAAGGTGCTATTGAAGAGACCATTTACTTGGCACGATGGTGGGCTTCTCTCATTGAGCTTCGAGATCTATGCATTGACAGATATAGCACTTATCATGCTGGCAGCCTTGTTCGCCACCATCTTCTCAAGCTTGCTCATGGCTTCTACACGCTTTGGCCTTGGTTTACCGAGCAGAGAAGTTTCGAAGAGTGACTTGAGAATAGTGTTGAAGGTTTGTACTCCTCATTTTGGTCGGGACGTTGCCATCTAATACGACTTCAGCTCGTTATGATTTATAGAGTCTTCTACTTCCTATGCAATTGGATGGTGAAGGCATCGCTCCTCCTGTTCTACACCACGCTCACGGTGGATCGAGGATCTCGTTGCTTCATTAATGTCATGTAAGAAGCCTTGTGTCAACACCACGCAAGTCATGACTGACTGTGAATGGCCTCTAGGCAGGTTGTTGCCTTTGCTTTCGGCATGACATGCCTCTTCGTCACAATCTTCCAATGCCAACCCATACACAAAGTGTGGGATGGTGCAAGCGTTCCGGGCAAATGCGCAAGCTGGCCGTACTTCAACTACTTCAACAGCTGCTTCATGCTCGCTACCGACGTGGTCCTGTACGCGATGCCGCTCGTCTTTGTGTGGCATCTGCGTGTGAGCAGGCCGCAACTTATTGCCGTAAACATGCTCTTTGCCCTCGGAGGGCTATGTATAGCTGCCAGCAGCGTACGGATATACTTTGTCCATGAGCAGAGTATCAACCCGGACTTCACTCGGCGCAACGCCATGACGGTAATCTGTGCCGCGGTAGAGAACCACCTTGCCATCATCGTGGCATGCGCACCTAGTATCAAGGTCGTCTTACTCCATTACCTTCCTAGCCTCAAAGGAGATTTCGAGAGGTATCCTGGCTCGGAAATTCGAACTAGCGACCTAAACATCATGTCGATCAACACGCAGACCGAGCACGACAGTCTGCCGAAGTTTGCCAAACCTGTGATAGACCGAAAGACTACAGACGAGAGTAGCAGGACTGCCAGAACGTATGATAGGAAATGGTGGAGGCCACCGACTAGTTGGGAAGTGAATAAAGAGGATACGGAAGATTGCGTTTTGGAAAACGGAATCGCACGCACAGATAGAAGGTTCCTGTGAGAAGCGCAACTATGTTCTATAGGAATAACTCCCAATGTCTTGATCTGGTGCCTGGTGAAGCGCTCTCCCTCGCTCTTTCAGACGAAGTCATGCGAGACTCGTCAAGATTCTTTCTGTCCTGAAGGCTTTAATCTCATCATCAGTGATTTATTGGGGTGTTGACTTTATGAGTAGCAATCATAATTTAAAAATAGCGGTGGTAGGTGGAAGGGTAAGACCTGCGGGCGCGGCGGGAAGCTCGAGCTCCACAACTAACGCCAAGCTCTTATTCTAAAGTTCATCGCTTCACGCATCATCACCATTCACACCTGCAGCGTCCCACGTGCCAATCGATAACATTTACGTCGCATCCATCCTCCTCTTCCAACGTGAAAGTCTCTCCCGTACAGCACCTCGTCGAGCAGGCCATTAGAGCATTGGACCAAACGCGACAACCTCCCGCAAGCTCCACCATGGCCATCCTAGGCACAATCCTCAACGCAGTGGGCGCGTTATTCCTCACACACGCGTACGCTAAAGACCTTCATGTCATCCCGGCTCTGCATACTGTCGCATACTAATGATTCTCGCAGCGTCTACTCAACTCATGAACACACTACCGCATTCTCCTCGACCCCACTCCCCACAGACATCACGCTCGAGCTCCTGATATCCATCCTCATCCTCTCGACCGGCATCGTAATATCTGCACAACCGCTGCGTCCCATCGAGGCCGCCACATGGGCGGGCCAGCTGAGCCGCGAGGGCAGGAAGCCGGATGGCCAATATACGAGAGAGGGCGAGGCGGTGCTGAGCGAGGGCGACCCGTATGCGTTCTTGGGACTAGACGGCGGCTTTGGCAAGGGAGAAGGAAGGAAAGGCTTCTGGGATGCGCGGGGGAAGAGGAGGGAGTATGAAGAGTGGGTGAGGGGCAAGGGAAAGGAGTAAACCATGCGCGATAATGAAGGGTGGAGATGTGTACGAATGGGAGGCGAATACTGGCATACAGAGATCACGAAATATGGTGAGAAGGGCTCACAGACGCAGTAACTAGAAGGAATCAAGAACATGACATGCATTTTCCGGCCTCCCAAAACACGAACCGCTCGTACCCAACCGCAAATAAACCGCAAATCCAACAACGCCAACCATCCCATACGCCTCGCTAGATGAAGCAATTGCCCACAATCAAATCAATCAGACCTTTTCAACGCCGAATCCCAAACTCCCACACCTACACCCAAAAACAACACACCCTCAAGCATCCCCCGTCATCTTCTCCACGCTCCTCCCCGCACACCCATGCACCTTACATGCCCAACACTCCCTCCCCTCCATACTCCTCCCGACAGCCTCAACATCCATACTCCTCCTCCGCGGTCCAGCCTCCTCGCCATTCACATCAATCCCGCTAACCCACCAAATACTCGCCGCGACAATGCGCATAACAGCATCCACCTCCGCCTCATCTCGCGGCGCATAAATGAGCACAAACTCTTTGGGCACGAAGCGACGACACCATCCGCCGCGCGCAAGCGGGTGTCGCTCGCCCCATTTATTCTCGAGCATGAGCTTTGCATCTGCTGGGTGTAATGTCAAGTGCAGCGACCCGTCGGATGGGTGGGCGTGGCAGATTTCGCCGCCACAGGTGCGTGTGATGGGGATAGAGGTGAAGAGGCCTGAGGAGTGTTTCTCGAAACAAGATGTACGTTCCGTAAGGCGATTACGCGGATCTTGTGCCAAAGCTCTAAGACGCGCTACTAGATTCTTATATATCGCCGCATCGGATTTCTGTGTTTGTTGGCGTTGCGGCGCGACGCCTTGGACGAGGGGCCGTGAGCCTTTGCGTGTGTGTAGCGCGGACGGGGTTGTGAAGTAGCCGTTTTGCGGGCGGAAGTGTGGTGGGACGGGAAGGGGTTGGAGAGGGTCGCGCAGGCAGATTAGCGAGAGGAGTTTGATTTTGAGGTAGCCGAGGGGTGTTGCTGGGGTGCCGCCGGGGCCGAGACTGAGGAAGGCTTTGTAGTCGTAGTGGATGTAGAAGGCGAGGAGAGGCGGGAGGAGGAGGGTGAGGAGGGTGGTGAGGACGTGGAAGGTTGTTTCGGAGAGCATGGTGTTGAGGTAGTATGGTATGTTAAGCTGTGTTGGGTGCATCCTGGAAACGTCGACCAGTTGTTGAAACTGGGTGATTGGTATTCAAAAGCGAGTCTTTGAGGTCTTTTGATTCCAGCTAGGAATTATTGTCGTGTGACCTCCGCAGTCGGAAATTCCAGTACACAGATGTCTTCCACTCTTCCGCGGACACGAAATGACGAGCAATTGACGAAGTAAGAACAAACACGAGAAGCAAGTCGATGTCCCTTGCAGCAGAGTGAACGAAAAAGACGCCGAAACGAAATATCTGGACCTAAAAGCCTCAGGGTCTGCCTCCGCGCCACGCTCACCGTCTCTTCCGAACCTTATGTACCTCACGTCTCCTCAGCTCACCCAACAAGCAACGTCAAAGGATAGTCCGGCCTCGTACGCTTGTACCACGTGCTAGGTCTCGATGCCGTTAGCTCCCGTTCGCTAGTCGATCCCATTGGTCCACATGGTCCCTGTGACGCAGCAGCTGTTCTCATCCGCCCACTGCATTTCTCCACAATACCTGTGCAAAGCAACATCGTCACATTGCCGTTGGCCAATTCCTTTCTGCACGGACGAATCGGCGATTTCGACGCTTCCCCTTTCGCTACGAGGGCATTGGCGCAGTGGCATGGTTGGTGGGATTGCACAAACGGCTATCGCCAGGTCGTTGGCGGGCGTTGCGTAGGCGTGACTTGGGTGCTGAGCTCAGCCGATCATGTCTTGCGAAATTCGGTAGAGAATGTGGAGGCTCGCTGCTTGTCCACCGATTTGGCGCTGGAAGGTCTGGAAGACCAGCTGATCTTTGCTGTGACTACAAGTGCGGAGAACCAAGACAATTGGTTGCGTACGTCGGAGGCGGAGTCTCGTGATGCTGCGGAGCGATCGGCCGACAAGGTACCGCATATCAGTGCATGTCTGGATTTACTAGAAAGGGTAAACTGGCCACATGCAGCCATGTGGAGTACCGTATGCAGGGTCTATTGGAGCGTTGTCGTGGCAAGCTGTGAGTATCGCGTTCGCTGCGATAGGCTCAATGTTCCGACTTCCGACGCAGCTGCATGCCACGCAGTGTTCTCAGTCGGACGATGAGTCAAAGTATCACCATTGAAGGGATTGAGTTCTGCGTTTTCGATGTTGCTCGATGACAAGGGTGCAGTCGAAGTACGAGCTGTCTAGCATCAGCAAGTGAAGTCAGCGGCTTAGAGCATGTCAGCAGAGGGAATTGCGTGGGAAGAGCTGTGAGTATTCGTTTAACAAATAGGTTTCGCGAAGATGCAGACTCGCATAGGACTGAATATAGTCAAACCGCTGCATGTCGATCAATGTCCAAGCTACAGCTTTCCTCTTATTTTCATCCAGGATCTACAGCTTTCTGCTCCTCACCAAGCCCTTCTTGATACCAGTCAATTCACCTCCATAGTTGGCACCACCAGCCTGTTTCTTCGCGCTGTCAAACACAGGCATCATGCTCTTCAACTTCTTCTGTTTCTCCTTGTACTTCTCCTTCTTCTTCACACGCGGATTCCGCACGCTCTTCTTGCGATGGGGCGTGAGACCCTTGTTCTTTTCTATTTGATAGCTGATCATTCGTCGGCCGTCGTCACCAATGACTTCCTCTTCGATTACAGTGGCGTTCTGCTTGGCAGCTTCAGCGTAGGCAGCGGCGCGCTCAGTCTTAGTTTGCTTCTTGGCATTAGAGCGCGCTGCGATCATGTCGTAGTAGCCCTCTTCGTCCTCGTAGTCCTCATTCCTAGGTGGCGGACTCTCATCGCCTGAGCTGTCACCGCCTTCACCGAGAGCGGCGCCTGGCGCAGATTCCTTGTGCTGACCACGCTTTTCAGCTTCGGCCTGGAGGCGTGCTTGTCGGTCCTTGAGACGCTCGCGATGTGGAATATCAGCATCGCCACCATAGTCTTTGCCCGCTGCATCACGCTTGTTTGCCTTTTGTGTAATCTGTGAAGTGTAGAAGCGCAGTGACTTCTTCTTCTTCGCCTTTTCTGCAAGTTCATGTACGGTAAGCTCGGTCTCTTCCCCAAAGTCTGAATCGTCTGCGTTGAGCAAGTTGAGCTTGTGGTCTGTTATCTTCTTCTTCTTGGCGGCCTTCTTGAGCGCAGCTTTGTCGGTCAGAGTGGCCAGCGACGCAAGTTCCTGTTCGGTCTTCGCCAACTTGGCAGCACGTCGTGCACTAGCTTCAGCCTGAGCGATTTCTGCCGCACGCTCTGCCTTACTCCTCTTCGCCTTCTTGGGTTGTGAGTTGACCACGGCCTCGATTTCGTCTGTAAGCGGGCTGGCTTGCTCGGCAGGTACGATGGGGTCCATGGTCTCATCTTCCACGTCGGAATCATCGGTGGGCCGGCTTTCAAGTCTCCTCCAGAGCTTCTGGCACTTGAGAAGACTTTCCATGACGGGATGTTCGTGTAGTTCCTTGGGGTCCATTGCGATCGCTTGGGAGCCCTCATCCGTCGCTGTCGATCCGAGTACAGCAAAGTACATGGCCATGGCAGCCAGGTACGCTGCACAAGCACGGTACTTGGTGATCACGAAGGGTGTCTCTTGGTCGTCTAATTCGGCTGCCTGTGCCTGGCGCAATTTCAAATGTCGTTCGGCCAGCTGCGCAGAGGCAGCTAATTCCTCATGTATAGGTTGCAGGCGCAGATATTCTCTCGAGATGTGCTCAAACTCCGGGTATCGCGTGCGCATGATCTTCAGTCTTTCTTCCGCTGACATGCTTTCCGTGATCTGAAGCTGCGGGAGCACCTCTGTCACCACAGCGCCGCCCTCTGCGTCCTTCCCACCATCCTGGCCCAACCACTCGTCCTCGTCGAAGCCAAAGTCAGCTTCGGTCATGGCCTGCAGTTGCTTCTTTTGTATGCGCCGTGCTTCTGCCTCTTCATCCAGAGCATCTTGTTCTGTCTCGATGGCATCCGCATTGTAGTAGTCCTTCTTCGAGGCACCCCATCCGCCCACGTCTTCGTCTTCCTCCTCGGCATGCTGGCGCTGGTCGGGATCGAGATCATCTGATTCGGCGGCTGATTCTTCGTCGTCCAAATCGTCGGCATCGTCATCCTCGTCGTCATTGAATCCGAGCACTTCTTCGTCGGAATGCTGCAGAAATTTGTCTGTGCATGTCATGTGAGTAGGTGTAGTCATATCGAGGCGCATCGGGAGCCGTACCTTCTTCCTGCCATTTCCTCAGCTTTTTCGCCGCTGGCTCCTCGTCCAGCAGAACTTTGTCGCGGTTGATGTGGAATTCGTCCTCCGAGTCTGCCACGTCTTCCCAGGTGCTAATAGCAAGTTTCGAGTCGTCCTCTTTGGGTGCTTTGGGCTCTCCATATGCGCGACTGCCCGCTTTCCTCTTCTTGCCCATATTTGCGGTTCTGGTTGGTGGTGATGTGAATGCCGTCTCGTCCTGATGCGCTCGAACTTTTCGAAAGTCCCTCCGCGCTAAGAAATTGTCGACCAATCGCTGGTGGGCAACGCCGACAGCCACTGCAGGGATTAGCTTCCCTCACTCGGAATGCTCGAAGAACACTTGCACATGCTGTAGTGCTGACTGTATGCCCTTTACAGGCAACTTTGGGGCCATTTATCCTGATCACATAATCTGAACAGCCACTCTGTGATTGATGATCTCCTAGGAGTCCAATTTCGACCCCAATGTCTCAATTGCTACTGGCCGCAACCATCGTCCTCCTGATCCTCGTCGGAATCGTGAGCGCAGACATCATGGGCTTCGCATTTTGGAAGGGCAACCAGTTCCCGGTGGAGGGGAAGGTCAGAACATAGCAGCCCGTCTCAGTGCTTCGTCTAACAAAGACATTAGACGATCCTCCTTACCGGCTCCTCGCAGGGCATGGGCAAAGAGATCGCACGTCTCCTCTCCGCCCGCGGCGCAAACCTCATCCTCGTCGCACGTACCGTCAAGAACCTCGAGGCTGCCGTCGAGCACGCTCGTGCTCACGCAAAGAACCCTTCGACCCAGCGCTTCACCTACGTTTCCGCTGATGTAGCCTCCGAAGCCGAGAACACGCGCATCCTTGCTGAGGCAACTGCCTGGAACAATGGCCGCATGCCTGAGATTGTGTGGACTGTGGCAGGCTCATCTACTCCTGGTCTCTACATCGAGACGAGCACCGACACCCTGAGGAAGCAGATGGACCTCAACTACTTCGCAACCGCCTACCTTGCGCACAAAACACTCAAGGCATGGTGGTACCCTGACACTCCTTACAGCGCACAAGGAAAGAGCTCTGCGCCGGAACCCCCTCGCCAATTCATCATCACATCATCGGCAGTCGCCTTTGTCGGCCTGGTAGGGTACTCACCCTATGCGCCTGCAAAAGCAGCCCTGCGATCACTCGCAGACGGCCTACGCTCAGAAGTCCAGCTATACAACGCTGCGCGGCGATCCAAAACATCTACCACCGGCGTTCAACCCGCGCCCTTTGACGTCAACGTCCACATAATCTTCCCTGGCACTATTTTGTCCCCTGGCTTCGACAACGAAGAGAAGACCAAGCATCCAGTGACTCGCGAGCTCGAGTCTTCGGACCCGAGGCAGACGGAGTTGGAAGCTGCGACTGCTGCGGTGCAAGGCTTGGAAGCTGGCAACTTTATGACGCCCACGAATTACATCGTCAGGCTGCTGAGGTGGGGTTCGATGGGAAGCAGTCAGCGGAATAATATTGTGCTGGACACGCTGGGAGCATGGATCACAACCATCGTCTGGTTGATCATGGTACCAGATCTGAATAGCAAAGTGTGGAACTGGGGAAAGAAGAATGGAATGCCAGCGTTTCGCAAGGATGCTCAGTAGAGAGTGAAGAGTTTCAATATACCCCTACATCTGACACGAGCTCGACTTCACGAGCGCAAACGGCACATCGTGAGTCTCTTGATATGAATACGACTGCACTGACCTCAATTTATCCCACTTTGTCAAGGGACATAGACTCCCAGATATATTCCGAGGCTACTGAGGACCAAAAAGTGCTCGAGGCAAAATGTAGTGGTATGAGCAATCCAGAAGACATTGACCAAACTCAGTATAATACCACCCAAGCGATGTGCAGTAGGGCGAAAAGGACAATCGAAACGAAGCCGCATGACACATGCTCTCCTCAATGTATCTCAAACTCGTCCAGCTCACATGAATCCATCGATGCCCCATTCCCCACAAGTTCTCCCGCCATAGCACCATGCACATACATCGCCCCAACCCATCTATACCCCCCATCCTCTCGCCTCAAACACACAGGCGTCGAACACCCTCCCAAAATCACAGCCAAATCTCCTTCCACAGCCTCATCTGGTGCCAAACCAACATGCCCCTCAGTCGTAATCACAAACGACCTTCGGTGTAGACTTTCAAGAATGTGTCGACGCAGTATACCCGGTGGACTACGGTATGTATCTCTTTCGAGTCCTTGCTTGCCTTCCTGCATATCGCGCCATGCAGATGGCATGCACGAATCGGGATGCGTCATCGTTGACCATTTTAAGAAGACGTTGCGTAGAATGACTTCACCGTTGGTGTCTTGCTGGCTTACTACAGGTCCCAACGGCCCGTTTCCCGCGAGGAGAGTGCGCACGAATGCTTCTAGCAGACCGCATGTTTCCAGGTACGGGTTTGCGGGGCTCAGATCGTTCAGTTTGGCTAGCCAGGTTAGTATGCATTTGGGAGGCTTGAATTGGTCTTCTTCGTCCTTGAAAGCAGAGACGAAGTGAAGTTTGCCAATGATTAGCCCCGTGAGATGGAGGATACGCGAGTCTTCACTTGTGGAAAAAGACATTGGGAGGCCTGTAGATGCGTTCCCATCGAGAATTTGCCGGGGAGGCGAGTCATACGAACCTCCGTCCCAACTCGGCAGCCATGATGGATCCACAGGAGTCCTCTGTAGATTCTCGCCCAGTTGTAGGATATCCAAAGACGACTTCCGGCGTATCAAGTGCAGCGTGACTTGGAGATACGATGCCAGGCTATCGATAGTATAATCTGGCTTTATCTCAAGCCAGTGCGTGGGCTGCGCCAAAGACAATAAAGCGTAGAAATGATCTCTGGCATCAGTAGCACAGAACCTCAAGTAAGTGATTCGAACAAGGGCTTCAAGCTCCCTGAAGTTGACACTTCCATCGCCTCGTTTCCAGCCGCTGCGCATCGCCGCGAGTGTCAGCAGATCTTGCCCCGCGGGCATCAGCGCGGAATATGAACAATCTGGATAGCTCATTTTTCCTGCGTGAAAGAATCCATTGATGAGGTTTGCGAGCGTTACAAATCTGCTGAATGGCGCCCAGGAGCTGCCGCACATGACCATGGCCTCTTGACAGTCAGTGATTTCTTGAATCACCCACACGCGGCGCCACCATGGTAACGCTAGGATCCGCTCGAGGGCAATCGCAATGGACGGACTCAGCAGGGCGTTGATACGATCAAGGCTGAATGTCACCTCTTCCGGAACGTCCCAGAGATCTCGAAGCCAGGTGAATGCTTCTTCGGCTCCTTCGAAACCATCACCAAGCCACACGATGACCGCTTTTGCAGCCTCGTATATAGTAGGCATATTCTCAACCTGCTCCGACTTCTCGATGTCGTCTTGCTGATCAATGCACAAGGCGTCCGCCCAGAGCGTGCACCACCCGTTTTCCAGCCGGACATGCCTTAATGCAGAGGCTAGATTCCGCCCAATGAGAGTCATGTGTCCATTTAGCTCGATCGATTCAGGGCTGGTTTGATCACCCCAAGTATACGACAGGGCCACATACTCGTCGCCGGATGCCAGCCGGCTTGGATCCCAATTGTTGCTAGGACGTGCCAAACGTACAATTCCAAGGTGACCTTTCAGAGGGTCATCGAGACGTCCTGGCGCTAGATAGAGCATGCGAAGCTCGTCTTTCCCGAGTTCTGCATAGAGTGGGCGGCTTGGATCTTTCGCAGGTCTGAAAGTATCGACCAAGGGAGGCTGCGATGATGCCATTATGAAATCCTCTAGACGATTACGCGATTCCGCGCCGATAGATGACAATGAGACTGATAGTAACAATGTGCCATTCGATTGGGCGTTATTCGAGTGAATGCACCAGCAAGGCTGAACAGCGCTTCGCAGCTGAAACGTGACAAGGCAAGCTGTAACCAATCACCGTGAAGCTCTTTCCTACCGTTGAAGCTGTGGTGTACTTCTGCAACGATGCAACTTCCATACGCCGACATGGCAGAAAGTTTTCCAAGCGGTGCAAACGTGCGCATCAAAGTCTCGTAGAGGTGGCTCTGGAAGTACGGTGGTAGAGCCGATATAGGTCCTGTTCCATCATTGATCGATTTTGTCCTGGTGCTGATCGCCGTCGTGTTGATTGCTCATATTCCAGAATAATGGTGGATAGTGATTTCTGTCCATGGACCGACAGTGAAGGTACTGCACCTGTGCAGCTCCAGTGGGACAACAGATCTACCCCCTCCGTAACTTGTTTTACGCGCAGCGCAAATAGATACAACTGCTGCTAGAGTAGCAACGAGGATCTGAAACGACGAGCCTAGAGGTCTTCAGTGCATTATAAAGGCAGTACTGCAGACGTAAGCATACGCGAGGGCATCCAGGAGTGTGCCATCGGAGCTGTCAAGGTGCAGTACAAGTCGTACTATTTGATACGTCTACTACTCGCGGAAAGGGCAGCATGAAGATGCAGAGGGCGCATTACAGAAAAAGACGTACATGTCCAGATTAAGATTCATATATTTTGTGCCATTCGCCTTTCAAGTCAGCCCGGTTTGCCCTTTGGCAGATCAACTCTTGACCTCGACTCAGTACCCAGCCCTACAACATAGCCCCGGCAAACACCGACACGACAATCATTCCCAGCATCCTCAGCCCAGCCTTACTCACACCCTGCGGCACAACCGCCGGCGCCGCGCCCGTGCTCTGACTCGCACCCGCACTGCTCGTCCCACTCGCTCCTCCCCGCGTACCTGTCGCACTTCCACTTGGCCTTCCCGTCGCCGTAGCTGTGTTGTTGCTATTGCAAAAGATGCTGCCAGCCCTCACGCCGTTGTCCTGGAAGCATTTCTGGAGATCGGCGATAGATTGCTCAACCGAAAGGCAGTAGTTGCCGCAGTCACCGTTCCATCGCTCGACGGGCGCGGACTTGCAGCACTTGGAAAACGCGTCAGAGGTGTTGGAGGGAATTCCCTGATTGCTGCCGACTGCGCAGGCAGCGTCGGATGTGGGAAAGCGTGTGAAGTCGGCGGTGGCACAAGAGGCACCGCTGGCGGATGGAGCGATGGAGGTCGCGACTGAAGACATGGTGGGTGTTGGAAGTCTGATGAGAAGATTAGAGTGCGACTGGAGGTAGGCCTTGGGGTGCTTACCTTAATATGCTCACAAAGCGAACGTCGAGGTTGGATGAGTTAAGGTGTTTGTAACTGTTTGCTGGCGTGAGTGACAATGGTCAGTTGAGTGAAGAACAACCGTCGTGTGCGACGATCAGAATAAATCTTGGTGACAGCAGCGCACTGTCACATCTAGCGCACGTAACCCCATATTTCAGCCTGCGCCATCATTGCAGTTGTGCCTCTCAGCCCAGCTCGTGGCTGTGACGCAGCGTGGCTCCACTCCGCACCGTTTCTCAGGAGACCGATCCATTGCATGCTATTTTTGGCTCAAGATGACGGAGGTCTCAGATCGTAACCATTATCATGCTTTATCTGCCTTACCACTGAGATGAGCGAGAGGCGGAGCTGATGAGTGCTGTGAATGTTGAGGTCGAGCTGTGCAGCCAGCGATGATGTTGGCGCGTTCTCTGAAGAGGGAAAGCGCGCGGGCGGGTCGTTGCATGCAGCCCTGCGAAGCGAGCAAGGGCGATGTTCACAATCACATGCAAATCGAAAGTCGAAAGTATACAAGCGAAAACCAATCTATATCAAAAGTATCTACAGTGAAGGTGCGCAAACGGCTAAGTATCTACAATCCAGCCTTCTCAATCTCAGTCGCTGCGTAGATGAATGGTGCAAGGCCCTTGCCATCGTTGATAGCCAACGGCACTCCCACGTAGTACTCGTACGAAGCGCTTCCACTCAGAGAGCCAACCTCGACCGTGCCAGTCCAGGAAAGCGTGCCATTCTTCTCGTACTGCACGAACTCATCGATCATCAGATCCCAAGCCTTGACGGCCGTCGTCTTGTAAGCAGCATCCAGGAGACCAAGCCTGATGCCCTTGAGGTAGGCGTAGGCGAACATGGCCGTCGCGCTCGACTCAATGTAGTTGCGGCTCTCGCCAGGGTATGGCTCGTTCATAATCAGCCACCAGCCGCCACTGACATCCTGTGCCTTCTTCAGTCCATCGGCAAGGGTTGTGAGGTACTTCTTGAGCTTGGCGTAGCCGGGGTGAGACTTGGGGAAGACCTCCAGAACCTCAACTAGCGCGACAAAGTACCAGCCGACAGCGCGGTCCCAGACGTGAGGGGATGCACCAGTGACGGGGTTGGCCCAGACGGTCGACTTGTCCTCGCTGTAACCGTGCTGTAGCAGGTTTGAGGTGTGGTTCCGGCAGTGCTCCTCGACCAGATCAAACTGGAGGGTGATGTCGTTCCACGCGGTGGTGTTCTGCGGCTCAAAGTACGCCGTGTACGTCGCGTAGAATGTGTCGGCCATGTAAATGCCATCGAGCCACATCTGGTTCTTGTAGATGGGCGCACGATGCCAGAAGCCTCCAGTGGGTGTTCGTGGCCATCTGTTCAGCTGCTCACGCAGTCCCTTTGCTGCAATCTCGTACTTCTTGGACTTTCGTCCTTCCGAGTTCCAGAAGTAGAGGATGTTGTTACCGAATCGGACGTCATCAAGAGTGTAGTATGTTGCGTTCCATCCGATGAGCGTGCCGTCATCCTTGACCAGGGACGAGATCGCATTAGAGGCATATTTGAGAAGCTCAGCGTCCTTCTGTTGTGTTGCCGCCTTCTGTAGGCCCTCGTGGATAATGGCCTGGACGTAGTGGTTGTTCAGCTTCTGGCCCTTCGACCTCCATGACGATGCCATCCATGTCGAGAAAGGCTTAGTCGTGTTTGGCGCGGCGAGCGTGGTGCTTGCGCCCGCGAGCAGGGCCAGGGACAGGGTTGGGAGATGCATCTCGAAGAAGTGTGAAGACACGCCCAGGATATCAGCAACGGTGCTCAGCTGGGAAACAAGAAGCGAATGGCCGGCTGAGGCGTTCGTCCATCACTGTACCCGTTATATACATTGCGCGACCGCGGGTCGAATGTTTCGCCAAGCAACCCGTTTCGACCTTGCAATCTATATCCATGAACGACCTTGCCGCAAGGGTCCGTGAACGCTCCACCTGCACCCCTTCCGCGCAGTCGAAGAAATTGCCACGGGCGGAGAATTGCTCGATATGGCCGACATTGGCAGATGGTGGGTGTCTTGGCGGTGCTAGATTCCGGAGAAATTGGGGATTGGAGGATGCGGACGTTCAACGGTCCTGATCATCCGCAGCTCGCCTTAACAGCGCGCGAGGTTGCTTGTCACTGCATGGCAGAGCTTACAAAAGCTCATCTGCATACGGAGTGGCTCGGTCTTGTCATTGTTTTGTCTGGCGGGAAGGATGGCAACGGTCCGTTAAGTGATGGGGGCCCGCAAAAAGACACCCTCTCAAATTCGCAATCTTTCACTACTCACAGCATAGCTTCAGCGGAATCGAAATTGGCCAGACCTTTCTCGAATGCAAATCAATTTGTGATGAGGTGTCTTGATTGGCCGCGCATGCCCAGAGTTAGCTCACAAGAGGTAGCGAAAAGTGTGGCAATGCTTATGCGAACGTCCCATTTTGGCATCGCTTCCGCATGCTATCGGTTTCCTCCCTAACGTTGTATCTGTTTGACGTCTACAAAGCACACATGATACGTATCTTTACATGTAGGAATTCAGCTGCAGCGTCGGTAAATACTTGTTTTCTCCGCCTGGCCCGACGTAGTCGCAGCACTATGCCGCCAAATTTCGATGTCGACAAATCATCACTTCCTTCGGTATTCCAATCGACATGGAAAGCGAACCCAGATCCCAGCGCGCTTCCATTTCCCCGTGATAATCCACCATTCGCACTCACTGCCATTGACTGGCATCAACTCGGCCTCACTGACGCCGAATTCACGCCGCATTCTTGGACGAACCTGCATCATCTCGTATCAACAAACCAATTGGACGAATTGAAGCGATGGCCAAGTGCACTCAAGGCATATCTCGCTTGGACAGCGCACGTGAAAGAGAAATATGGAAGCGTCATGTCCTATCTACTTCAACAGCGCTTGTTTTGGGAACCGATACCTGACGACTCCGGCGCTTTGAAGTTCCATGTCAAGCACACAACGCCCTTTGCTCACCCGGACGACCACGAGATTCTTCGAAATGACTGGACATATGCCTTTGAGCCTGGTATTCGACACATTGTTGTTTGGCTGAAGCAGCGGTTGCCGGTCGACAGTGAGGGTGGGTTGAACGATGCGGGGCGAAGGTTAGTCGACGACTTCGTGAGGAAAGAGTTTAGGCACAAAGCAGGGGAGAAGGAGGAGGGCAGTAAGATCATATGGTTCAAGAACACGACGAACCTGCAGAGTGTGAGGAGTTTGGAACATTTCCACGTACTGGTCCGCGACGTCGATGAGGATGTACTGGAACAGTGGATGCAATAAGACGCGAACGTGAGGCCACTAAAGAGCATTGTATAGACCTTTTCATCGTCATGTCCAAATACACGGACTGGCCTGCGCTTGCTGGGAGACCTTGATAGCCGTAATGAAGTAATGTGCTACTGTGCGCGCACTGCAGCAGCTTGACGCAGCGCAGGGCACCTTCGGCCTGAGATGCCTCACGGCTGTCATGTGTGACTCCCGGATCGTTCTTCTGTACTGCTTGTGTCGGTATTTTCATTGGCTTCCTCATACAGTTCGAGTTGCCAATCTTTGTAGTAAAACTACGATGCCCACCAAAAAGCTATGTCCTTGCTTTGGCAGAGTCGTGGTGGCGTTCGCACGGACAGACCGGCGGTAGCCATGCATCTTTGACCTTTGTAAGTGCTTGGGTGAGCTTTACAAGGGAAACAGTGGCTAGCTCGACAGACTATGGGTCTCATGATGCTGAGCAGCAGCACAGGATCGCGCAAGCGGCGTCTTTAGAAGTCCTTCACGTGCGGCTTACGGCTTTGGCACTCCGCCTGCGGTAGCTCTTCGTCGCGCGAAAGGAGTGCGATGGGCATCCATTGAATGCAATTGCATAGTGCCCGCAAACTCGATTGTTTAGTCGCGTATCTACAAGCATCCGAAGCGCACAAGTCCGGGTCTGCCCAAAGCTGAAAACCCATCCACCGCCTGGAGTCGCTCTCGCTCTGAGCTCCATGGCTTGCTCGCAGCAGCATACATTGCGTTTCCAAGGTAGTCTATAACGAGCTGTTTCTCAGCAGTCCTTGCATAGGGGAGCCTCTAGCCACGGTGTTTCTGCTCGCCTGCGACGCAAGCGCGCGCTTTTCACTGGTCTCTGTGGTCTCACTGTTGCATCAGAGGCGCGGCGGGCTTCGTGCAGCGGGCATGGGCTACCAGAATCACCGGCGACGTACAAAGATACTTCAACTTCGTCTATGAGATCCTAAATTGTGACGAACGGTGCCCGTCTTACAGATTCGTGTCCGATTTCCCATCCGTGATGCGCTTCCAGCGCCGACTCTAAGATGAGATCCCCGCGCACCACACAACTTGATATTCTCGAGGCTTACACGACTATCGCATTACGATATCACTTTGAAGTGCAGATCTCTCCTCCGAGGTCATCTCGCAGTCACTGAAGCCACCTGTAAACAACCTCTGTCTCGTCTGAGCGAGCTGTACCTCAATTGACACTTGTAAAGTCCGCACGAGCAAGTGCACTGGGATGCACTTCTTTATCAATGTCTTCTCATCACGCCAGTTGTACGCAGTCAGCTACTTACGGGCTCAAAGCAGCTTCAGTGCCTGCCTTCTCGCCCATACCCCACCGCCTCATGGTACCGCAGCAGATTGATCACACATATGATGCCACATTACAATACAGTAGTCAAACACACTATATGCAGGTCTACTCATTACCATTTCAAGCCCTCAACCAGTCTCAAGTGCACTTCTTCAAGCCCAACCCATCCACCTCTCCCATCTCATACATTTCTCAAATCGCTCCTCTCTCTCTTCACGGAGCCTCCCCTCCTGCCGCCTCACCTGATCGAAACTTCTCGCTGCCTTGTTCCTGATCTCGCGAGCCAATGGGGCCGCTCCCCGCTGTTGCTAGCGCGTCCGTGTGGTTGCGATCCCGCAGTCAAACGCTCCTTCACCTGCGATTACAGCGTCACCAGATCACAATAGAACCAGGCAGAAGCGTCGGTGAGTCAATTGTTGAGGCTATTGACGTCAGATCAAAATTGCAGTTCTTGGCGCCGCCTGGCTGAGTATAAAAGCTGCACCCCCCGCCTCTTAACGCCTTTTCCTCCATCACTTCGACACAATTTCTCAAGTCTTCAACTGCGTCGACTCAAATGGCTTCAAGATCTTCGGCATTCATCACTCAAGCAAGTCTTCCACTCACTTCCTTCAATGATCTTCTTCACTGACCTTCCAGACTCTTGCCAAGTCTCACGATGTGTGACATCACAACATCTCCACACAACATTTTCGACTTCGACTCGAGCCTTTCTCCACCCGCCTTCTACCTCAGGTCGTCTTCTACCAACACGCCTCATCGGCCTTGGCCTTTATCGACGTTCATCAACATGCCTCCTACATGACTTCATTAACACATGTCATTGTCGGTCCAACACGTTGAGTCACTCCATCATCAACATGCATCGTCAAACTTCTCCAACTCTACCACACCAAGACGCCTACATGCATCGGCTCACACCACCTCAAGTCATCTTCAAGACACCGACGCACCACCTCAATGGCATCCTGGACTGGCTCGAGCTCGATTGTCACCTCATCACCTTCCACCACCTCACGCATGCACACGGACAGATGACCTAGACGTAGGCTCTGGGCTCAGCGACTTTCTGAGTTCGAAACCCGACTGAACATCAGATGGAGTCACAGGATACAGGTCTGGCTGCAGGTTTCCTTCGCGTTGGATCACACACACACACACACACGGGCGAAAGACAGAAAGAGCGTGGATCACATGGTCGTTGGTGTTTGGCATTCAGCTCAGGGCTTCATTGAAGCTTTGCGCAGCTGGATCTTTGTGGATTTGGCATTGCATGTGAACCACGCTTTCAACGCAGCGTGCACCTGGAGTGCAGTGCCTCTTCCCTGATCCATGACTGCCCTGCACACTCTTGATGGCGGCTTCGGCTCAGGTCAATTCAAGAATGCAGGTGAGCTCACCAACTCCGACGGCTTTGTGCGGTTGATGGCATTGGCCATGAAGACTTGAATGCAACATGGACTTGGACATTGATGCTGATAGTTGGATTGTATGAAATTGAACATGGTTTGGACATTGGCTTGAACACCAAGGATCATCACAAGGTATCATCAAAGAAGGAAAACATCATGGCATCACCAGAGGAGGACATCACATGGCATCATCAAAGAAGGAATCATCATGGTAACATCATCATCGAAAACAACATCTGGTTTGTCAGTCAAGAGCTTTTGCTCGACTGAAATGTTATTGAACTCAGCATCAATGATCCATTGTCCACCCTTCACTTTGCTGCTTTCTCTTCTTGCATGTGACCTAGCCTGTGTCAGTTCTTCACCTGCTTGAGGTGCATCTCAATCACTTACCTTCCTTTCGATTCCATCACCCACACAAGCATTTGAGCTCGATTTTGTCGCATGTGGAATGTGATCACTGGATTTGCAGACTTCGAGCACGAAGACCTACACAGTCAGCGCAACAAGACTTACTTATTGTAGTCCACACCACCAATGCGCGATGCTCAAAATACACACACACACACACACAGCATGTGGTAGCGCTGCCTCGCTCTCTTCAGCGCCCCAGCATACCTTCCTCATGTTCTTCGTCGGCGCTCCTGACGCCTCCTGGTCTCTCGGCACCCTCTCCTGGGCTACCTCTTGGCGAGATACTGGGAGGTGGCTGTAGAGGAAGTTGCTGTGAAGGAGACTGCTGTGAAGGATGTCGCTGTGAAGGAGGATGCTGCATAGGCGGTGGCTGCGCGAGAATGGCTCTAGACGCAGCCGTGACAAAGCTATCCATGCCAATGCCCATGCCTTGATTCAAAGCAGGTGGGGGACGCGGCGAGATATTTCCCACGGGTAAATGATCGTTGCGGGATGGTAAGCGCCCGAGAGCTGTGTAAAGGCCTGGGTGAATGGGACTCCTGAATGAGCTAGAAGGTTGGCTTTGGGGCGGTGCTTGGCCTAATATCGCTCTGGTCGCATTCGTGACGAAGCTGTCCTGGTGCATGCCCATACTATGATTCAAAGCGGCGGGAGTGTCCCGCGGAATGTGTGTTGAAGGAGTACCGGCAGGGCGAAATGCTGGCTGCGGTATGGCTGGGAAAGTCCTGTACTCATCGCGCCGTGGTGAGCGCGTGGGGATTGGCGGCGGCTCCTCTGATACAGTAGCCAGCCAGCTGAGCAGGCGGTTGTCTTGTCCTGATGAGGGGCGACACGCTATATCTGCATCTGCAACGTCGGTCTGGGGATTGGCCTGCGCGTTTGGCGCGGGTTTGGGCGCTGCATTTGCTCGGAGAGTCTGCTCTTGCTGTGCTTTGAATAGTCCTATGGCTGAATCTCCCTGCGGCTCCTCGAGGTCATCTTGCGTCGCGGAATGACTACGGTGCTCAACTCTTGTCTGCTCTCCATGCTCAGCCTCTGGCGACTCGGTTTGCTCAACTTGCTCACACTCTTCAGGCGTGCCGTCGAGCTGTAGTTCCTCGAGAAAGTCCAGCTGCTCCTCATCCGCCGCTCGCCCACCATTGATTTGCTCTTCGCCTCTACCTTGTTCACTGGCCTCGACTTCGGTCTGCCCAAGAGGCACACCTGGATCGTGGTCGGCGTGTGAATTGTCGACTCGCTCGTCAGCTACACCACTCGACGGTCCCTCTCCCTCCTCACAGGAGAAGAATTCATCGTCAGAATTGTCTTCAGCGCCACTCGGCTCCACGCGTTCGGCCTTTGGCGAGTCCAACTCTGGCTCCGGAGCTTGGGGTGGCCCATCGACCTTGTTCTCAAGCTGTGTCTTCACCGGCTCGACAAGATCCCAAAGAGTCGGCTCGAGCTCAGGCCTTTGCACACGCTCCGTCTCAAGGAAGAACTCGAGATCTTCCTTGCTTGGCCCTGCCGGGACAGTGGTAGGATCCACTGGCATCTTACCCTCCTTTTGCCGCTTCTCGAAGTGGAAGGCATTGATCGCACACTCCCATGCTTGCTCATACTGGAGGTCGAGTGTCCCGCAATCCGCGCACTGCCATTGGACTGAACCTTCGGGGCAGCACTTTGCACTGAGATAGTCGTCCAGCGTTGGTGGCGGTCGTACATCAACACAAAGCTGCAGCATGGTCGCAGAGATCAGCTCCATCTCCAGGAATGCTTGGATGCGGTCCATCGCCCAGCTGAGCTCGGCCACACCCTCATCGACCCATTGTTCCTCCGAGTCGATCGGTGGTACCAATGCCTCTTTCAGCTCCGCGAGCCTCTGGATAGTGTCATCAAACAGAGCACAACGTGCGCCGCTCACGAATACCTCTAACCTTTCTCGCACAAGGTCGATGAATTCGCACCTGGGGCAGAGAGGCTCTTCCAGGTCTGTTTTGCGACATCCTTCGCACCGTTCGATGGCACGTACTTTTTCAAGAATCCGCTGGCCCGCTTGGTCCACCCAACCTAACTCTTTCGAAACAGAAGACTCGCTAGCGTCAAGTTGAGACCCAGAATTTGCCTCATCTTCTGCCTGTTGTCTCTTCAGGCGAGCAATTTCTAAATGCGCCAGCTTGAGCTTCCTTGTTACAATTCCGTCGAGATACAGGTTGTGGTGTCGACCAAAGGCGACCTTCAGTTCGTTGAGGACATCGTGGGTGATGATACCTCGCTCTTTATACATTTTGAGGTTGATATGGCTGACTTCGCGGTCATCAAAGCGGAAGGAGCAGTGCAGGTGAACCTCAGGCGCCGGAGGTTGGCAAAGTCCTTCATGCTTCCACTCGCGATAAGACCTCTCCAAGGCCTCACCGAGCTCCCTGTTATTGTTGCAGAACTTCATTCTGATTGGATTCCCCGGTGCATGGACTCTCAAGCTATGCAGACCTTTCCGAATGCTTTCGAAAAAGTAGTTGTACTGTTTTTCAACGTGATATAGCTGGGACACCGTCCAAATATACTGGGATCGCTCCTCGGGGTCGTAGGGTTTCGGATGCGGTTGTACGATGACCCTGAGTTCGAGAGGGCCCGTATAGTGGAATGCCTCGTTGTCGTATTGACTTCCATCACGACGTTTCATGTAGGCATCAAACAACGCATCAGAAATATCTGGATACTTCTTGATGGTATCGCTCCAGTGTTGCGACGCTTGCCGCAAACGTACCAAGTCAAGCCAGTCGCAGTGGCTCAGAACTGATTCGATGACCTCTGCTGGAAGTTGGAAGGCTTTCGTCTCTGCCCGTACATGGAAAGAAGGAGATGTGAGGTCCTCGTACTGTGCGATAACTTCATCAATCTGAGTTTCGTAATCAAGAAGGAGATCCATCTTTGCTGAAGTTTGAGGTTGCTGCTGTCGATGGTATTCGTGCTCTCAGTGAAACGGGTATCTCTCTGGGCAAAGACAGTCTGACAACCACACAAGTAATTCTTTTGGAAAGCATGCCGAAAAACCACGAGGAAAATACCTACGCATACAGTATGTGCCGGGACGATGGGTCAAGGCAATTGCCATGCCAAAGACAGCATAGTTCCGGATCTATCAATCGGGAATGGGATTCAAAGAGCCAGTGTCCGATCGGAACCAAACACGCGCAACCACACCGTTGCAGACCTGGAGCTACATCACACTAGCTACTGTCAAGTAAGAGCAATTTATATCCTCATTTTTGCGTACAATCTTGTGCCGTCTCAATTGTCGAGGGCTGTTAGCCTCGATTTGATTCTTACTAGTAAAACATATTCAATAGATACAAACAAATTGCAAAGACGCTCAAGTGAAGCACACGCTTCCCATCTACTGCGCGGATGAATTGCATATCGGATGTTTGGGTGATTGAAGGAAGCAAAACGTCATTCCGAACGCGTCGACCGAACTTCAAGTCGCGTCGGCAACCCCACCAATCACCGAACCCGCTCTTCAACATCACCTCAACCCCAGCTGCTCTCAACACCCAGTCTCGACCGCAACAGCCATGTGCAAGCTCGACGACTTGCCACCTGAGATTCTGTTTGAGGTCCTGCAATACCTGACCATTACATACAACCGGTGTCCCACTTCCCCGCATCCACTGAACGCTCTCGCTAGCACATCCAAACACCTGCACGCCGTCGTCGAGGAACACACCCGCGGCCTCCTCAAAAAACATGTCCGCTTTACTCCACCCAAGCACTCCAAGACCTTTTCCTGTAGAAAGAAATGGCTCGCCGAAACATGCCAATTCTGCCGCCGCAACAGCCAGCGCCGCGCCATATTCTACCCGGGAATAACATGCTGCCGATTATGTGACAAGCAGCGATACCCAAAGATGGTACGTGCCATCGGATGTCCGAACCAGTTCCATACCCATACCACAGTCCTGGAAATGCGCCTGCAGAGGTAGAACCCGAAGCTAATACCGCCCCACGCCCTACAGACCATGACGCAAGCCACCAAAGACCATTCCCTCAGCAAACTCGACCTCTTCACTCCCAACACTTTGCACCCCGCCCTGCCCCCGCTTACCACCGGCCTTACGACCGTAATGGGCAGCGCGTGTACCATGATTCTCGAGTCCGACGTTTTCGCCCGACAAAGGCACATCCAGGCCCTTCTGGGCGCCGGAGTCGAGTCGAAGGGCCGCGTCGCTGCGCATGATCGCATTGTTGCGCATATGGGGCTGTACTATTCTTGTGGGAATGCGAGTCAGGGTGGCGGGTGGAGGAGAGCGCCGAGATTGAGCGAGCAGGCGTTGGAGAAGGCGAGTAAGAGTATGAGAAGCGAGGAGGGGAGGAGGGAGTATGTGCGCAAGGGGCTGGAGAGGGAGTGGGCGGCGATGGGAATGGGGGATGGCGCGGAGGGCGGCAAAGGAAAGGGGAGTAGGGAGGATCCGGTGGATGTCGATGAGTGGGATTGAGAGTTACTTGGTGATTTGGAGATTTGAGTTTTATGTGATACCCAATATATTCGATTCTGAATGATTGATATGAAGCAGCATGTCTTGATGAACATTCTTTGCTCACTTCGCTGGTCCACGCCCAATCCACACCTTGTAGCTGCGGAATGGCCCCTTCCTTTTATCAGTGTTATTGTACTGATACGGCGGCCCCAGTGTCAACTGATTTGTGTTGAAGTACAGCCAACCATCCAACACCGCCATCGAGTCCGCATGCTGAATCAACGCGTTCCTTACAAGGGTCTTGACCACATAATCGTTAGCGGGAATCAGTCTCGTGCCTCCAGGCGCATTGCCATTGACAGTCATGTTCTGTTCAGACTTGAGTGTGTCAACGTAGTAAATTGCGTTCTGCTCACTCGCAGCAATGTACACGCGCCCGCGATCGTCGGCCGTGAAACCAGCTTGCTCCGAGGCAATCTGACCTGGGTTCTGGACTGCGGCGAGAACTTGAGAATCGGTGAGAGATGTGTCGACTAATGTTTCTTGGGAGATGTAGTAGAATCGGCGAGATGCGAGAACGCCCCAGTAGAAGTTGCCCGAAGCTGTCGTTGGAATGAGTATACTTTACGGAGGAGTTGGTTGGTGTGATTTAATGACTGACCTAAGGCTATGCCGTCTGCAGCGGTGGTAATATGGCCACGCTGCGTGCCGTTCCATCTATATATGAGTTCGCCGTCATAAGAGCCAACGTACTTCTCATCTGCTCGAACAACGCTTGTGTTGAACAGTCTCCTCACTCCTGCACCGTTCTCGAGGTCAATCGCAAGTAGCGAGCTATTAGTGCTAGCGTCTGTGATGAACGCATATCCCTCTCTTCCACCTAATGTAGTGTTGACTTTCATGTCGTTCATGTTCATGCCATGCGCCAACAAATCTTGAGGTATCGCATAAGTTCGAATATGCTCTGCTGTGGTCTCGTTAAAGCTCATCAGTTTCGCACCGCCGTAGACTGCATCCGAACCAGCTGCACCTGCCGGTATGCCGCTATCGACCACCCATAGCCTGCCGCGATCGTCCAGGATGATGTTCTGGACATTGATGAAGCAAGTGCGTGGATCCTGGCTTGCGGTGCAATTCTGCATGGCCGCATTGGGCCATGGCTTCTCGTCGTTGAACGAGGTACAGATGACGACGTTACTGGGGGTCTGGCCAGCATTGCGTGGGTAGGTGAGGTACAAATTGTGGTTTGTGTCCACAGCAAGGCCTGTGGACGGTCTTTGACTATCGTGTATAGCTTCCAAAGGCTGGCCTACAACATTGAAATCCTGCGGGTATGCGCCTTTGGTGTAGCCAACGCCAAAGGGACGGAAGTCGCCTGGTGGAGAATCAAAGTAAATCGTAGCTGAGGATAATACAGCGAAAAGTATCAGTTTGGAAGCATATTGATACATGTTGAGCGATTTGGACGTCAAGATCTAATGCCGAGACGGGCCTTCTTTATCTCAAAGTACAGTAGTCGACTTCCCCGCAGCATCACGACCCTTGTGCGACAAACCTTTCCATGACGCCGGTTTACATGGTGTTGCCGGGAATAAGGTTCGGTACCTGCGGGACATCTGCCGGCGCATCTTCACGTCGGAGGGGTTGAGATCGTGGTCTGAGATGACTGCGAGTAATTGGGTAGTGTTAGACGCGTCAAACTCAAGACGACATCTCTAAGCACTCCTCTCGACGAATTCCGTCCGCAATTAATGTTCGCGCAGTCACTACGCAACTTATGTTTTCGATGGATGCAATGAGATGTGGTTGGTCGAGACGGATCGGCTCGATCGTGGGGCAATGACGCATGGGCGCGAAAGGCACGAGCGTAAGTACGCGACTTGCAGAAACGCGTCTCGCAGGAAAGCACGACCGGTTCACACCAACAACCACGCACTTCGCACAGCTGCCACGCCCACCGCCATGCGCAGCCCCAATGTCCACCTACGCATTGCAGACCAAGACAATGCTCCAGTCAGTCTCCACGAACCCCATACAACTCCTTGAGCCGGCCCCTGGTCGCGACGGACCGAAAGCGCAGCTCCCGTCGAAAAGAAAGCGGGAGGCTATCTGTGGCCTGGGAAGCTCCAACAAGCTATTCGCGATCAAGCCATATCCTGGTGCACCAAACGACAAGCCTGCAACCTTCAAACCCGTCCGAGTAATTGGACGGTCACAATTACCACTGACCTTCCTCGATACCACCTCCGACGAGAATTTCGCTGCCAATACCCTCTTCTCCGCCCACATTGACGTTTTAGAGGACGACGAAGGGGTCAGACCTCGCAGTGTAGACACACCAAAAGTGCTAATAGCACGCTATGACACAAAGAGGACACTATATGCGATCGAGCGAGTACAGACACGAGTGTACAACATCTGCAGGCTTGCAAGCTGGCTGAAAGAGAAGGATCTGGGAGACCTGTGGGACCCATCAAGCCTGCAAGTTTACCCTACATGGCCGCATCCGTCGGAGAACATTGCCGCAGATGCGGCATGGTGGCAGCATGCTGTTGTACAAACACAACCCACAGAGCGGCCCGCGAAGCGACCGCGGATGTCAATGATGCGTAAGCAGGTTCCCCAGCTTGTAAAAGACGCAACACACCGCTTCGACAGTCCTGTCACGCACGAGACGAATGTCATGCCTGTGGTTCCCACGGACGTCCCAGAGGAACCGCTGCAACAACCCTCTTCAAAGGAGCAGCTCGAGTCGTTGGTACAGCAATATCTAGACACAGTCTACTTGTCAAAGACATCCCTTGCCTACTTTGCGAAAGGGCCGCTTACTCGGATTCGCAATACATTTACCTCACCCGAGGAAGGCGCACCAGCCACACATGAACTGGTAACATTCGTACGATCAATGTTGCTCAGCCCAAAGGCCAGCGAGAAAAAGTATTTTGAGAAGCTGCCAGCCACCATCAAAGCACTACCTCCAGGAAACCTTTCGGATGAAGAAGGGTCCGGGATAGTCAAGGGGAAGAAAGCGAAGAAAAAGCTGAAGCTCAGTCGGGACGGTCTCTACCCAAACGAAGAGACCTTGATCAAGCGTTGGTGGATCTCGGACATGCCTAGTGGTGAAAGCCGGGGTGACGAAACGATGGAACAGCGCATCAGACGACGCATTGGTGACCTTCGTGTGCGCGAAACACTGGCACAGCTGACTCTCATGCTCGAGGTCATCGCACTTGAGGCGCTCTCCACTTACAAGCCGCCTCCCGACTGTGATCTAGCAGAAAATGAGACCCAGCCACTGGATGACACACAGACCAAGCCAAAGAAGCGCAAGAGGAAGCTCGACGACGTCAGCTTGCAACTAGACTTGTTACTGGACAGACTCTGCATTTGGCATGCCACAGAAGAAGCTGGCATTCTCGACTTCGACACAAAACCAGTACAACAATACGATGACTCCGAAGGAAATACCAAAGGCGGCGCAAGCGACCGACTCCGCGGCTTCTGTGTCGAAGTCATTATACCCTTCTATATGAATCGACTCCCGGAACAGGCACTCATGATCAACAAGAAGCTTGGAGGGCCGGCTCACACCTCGCCGCCAAAACGAAAAGCCATGAAGCCACCAGTCACATCACGAAAGTCAGGTGAGCCCAAGGAGCCAGAGGCGAAGAAGTCACGAAGGTCACTCGCGAGGGTAGCTACAGACACCATGAGAAGAACCACCGAGCGGACCACGCCCTCCTTGAACCGGTCTGCTACCGACTCGGCACTCTTTGCGGGCATCAAACGTGAAGCGAGCGAAGCCCCACTGTCGGCAATACCGTTTCAGCGTAGCCCTTCCAAGAACAACAGACGCTCCATGTCGCAGTTCCGTCATCTCGAGGGACGTGAACTTGACCTAACAACACCGTCCGCGGCAGTCACTGCAAAGTTGAAACAGAAGCAGCGCGTTGAGGACGAGCTCAAAGAGGCGATTACGGCCCTGAAGAAGCCTAATCGTGGACTGGCTGCTGGCGGCTACATTGAAGACATGGAACGACGCAGCCTTGGACCAGCAAGTAGGTCAAGAAAGCAAGCAAATCCGACCAGAAAGATGGTCAAAGATGTTCAGGTTACAGCCACTCCTCGAGTAGGTCGCAGGACCAAGGACATGATTGAGCAGACCCCAAATCACCACTACCATACTGGCAATCCATTCGCAGGGCCGTTTACAAACGCAGCACCTCGTTTGAGCGACTTCTGTATTCCGTCCTCGGGAGGTCCTCAGTCGGCCTCAGTCATCCCCGGCACGGTACAACGTAGCGCAACGGGCCGACACTTAGCGCACGCCAGCATCGCCGAGACACCATCGAAGGCGCCGAACACGAAAGTATTTGAGTCAGGGGGTGTCCGCAGAACCATTTTTGCAACACCACTTAAGCCCACGCGTGCCTCTCACGACACAGAGGGTTCATCGACGTCGCACATATTTGAGTCGCCCGCGAAAGTGGTCGGTAGCTCACCTCCCGCTGAGACCTGGGCCATGCCAGCTGCCGTCGCCACACCCACCAAGCCTGTCAACGTATCCCCCGTTGATACAATCTCAGCGACACTCCCCAAGCCAGTCCAAGACACGGAGCCCAACATATATGCGGCTTTGGGCTGGGACGAAGATGATGATTAGCTATAATGTTTGTGCTCTCCTTTTAGTTGCATAGCGAGCGTGTTGGGTTTGCATTTGCGCGGAGCATTAGGCGGCGCATTAGTCTACATAGCGTACCAGAGTTTGTTCGTGTGTGCATGGTTACGACGGGTGTGGCTATAGCGCTGCCGACGTCGATCCAGCCAGAGCTGTCATAGAAAGGCAATCTGACATGAAGTCATCTCGATGCATGAAGACCAAATGTCGTGCCGTTGTTCGCGTCAGCCGCCCTTCCTATCATAGAAGCCTCTCCATGGTAATAGCACGCATGCAATGGCTCGGAGTCGATGCCCTAAGACAGAGCGCGTTCCTAGCCGAGGTCGAGATCAGCGTCAACCAGTGCTAGCTCGCTGGCTCCAGCAGGCTAGTCAGGCACATGAAGTTGACAGGACGTGCAGCGTGAGATGCGTGCCACAAGCGCACCGCCTGCACGACGCGTCGGTCCAGTGCAGTAATAATTTTACGCGAGTGATATGGAGGTGCTGTCTCAGGAAGATGAATCGTATGCACCTGTGCAGTGCAGGGATCGACAGGTCGCACGCTGACCCCTTGCAGCAAGGAGAATTGCACGCGATTAGACTGCAAATGCGTCGAATCACAGCGGCTGGACGGCCATAAGTGCCATGCAATTTTGCGGGCGGGCGTGCCCCGGTCTCTTAGCGTCTCCTTTCAAGCCATCAACAGGCGCGGGCCAACCGTCGAAGAAGTGAACCAAGCTGAACATGTCAAGAGGCACGGATGTGCCCGATGTCTCTCATTTCTCGAGTCCTGTCTTGCTCTCCGAGACACCTCTGCAACTCGACAGGTCGCGATCGAAGTGCTGCGGCGACATCTCGAATAGTCCGATATGCCTGCTGGTCCCACAAGCTAATATAGCTTCCCGTGTACCAACAAGCAGCCATGGCCGTAGCAGCAGCCCGTCCCGTCCTCCATGGCCTCCCAAGCCCGCGCTCCCCAACGCTGAGCGATGCGGGCATGATTCTTCCGGTCCACGAAGCCGGCTATGTTCGCAGTCTCTCACCAAACCCGTACATTGAGCGTCCGCCTTCTCCGCCAGTGCTGCCAGCAAGCAACGACTCAAGTCACGTCAAACTAGCATCAGCACCCCAGAGCCGGCGCCGCACGTCGCATCAGACGAAAGCTCCGCTGTCCGCACAGAGCTCGCGCTCCACGCTGCGCACCATGGGCGACTCGGGTGCTGCAGCCAAGTATGCGCCTGTCCGTGACGATCCTCTGGCCTCGTCGCCCACCATCCAGAATGGCCTGAGCAGCAATTCGCCCAAGGACTGGGCGGCGCGCGACCAACGCAGGCTCAGCAACGCATCCAGCATGCGCAGCGAAGACTTCAACAACTGGCCCGGGTTTGATAGCCACGACAACCACGACAAGTTTGACGATAGCGGACTGGGCCTCGACGAGCAGGAGAATCGGGACCGTTTCCCCAGCGATGCAAACCCCGACGACATGGAGGGCGACCAATGGCTTAATCGACACAGCAGCGGAAGCGACGAGAGCGACGACCCCTACTCCTCGGCTGCCCTGAGCAGAAGAGCGGAGATCATCCTAGCCAACGCGAAGAAGCGCCTCAATGTATGCAGGAGCGCAATCAGAAACACAATGGAACGATGCTGACAAGTCCAGGTCATGGAGGGCAACCTTCGAGGCGCACGCGAGTCGCTAGTTGTATCTCCCACCTTCAGTGCCGCCAGAAGCTCGTCTGAATTGTCGCTGCACATCAACACCGCGCGTGAACGCGACCGGAGGCTCTATGCCGGACTCGGGCCAATCCCACCACGCGTCCCGTCGTTCCGATCTTCTGTACTCTCGCCGACAAGTCCAAGCCATTCGCGAGGCCAGAGCGAGACATCAGTGCCGTTGCCTTTCTCCTTGCCCGCGTACCTGACACGGCAGGGGTCCAACAAGCGCGCGTCCAGCGCATTCGGTCACACGAGCGGACCGTGGTCTCCAGAGGGCTTTGGACAAGGCCGCTTCCCCATCAAAGAGTCGCGCAGCTACGAAATCATGCGACAGCCGCATAGCACTCCACCAAGCGCTGAACAACAATGGCCCATCCGGACGAGTTCTCGAAACTCAAAATCTCCACCCGCGCTCGAGACACTGCAAGAAGACGAGGACGGTCCAAGAGTCCATCGATCTTCTTCAGCTGCAAGCGGCTTGCGCGACCAGATGAATGACCTCAAGGGCAGGATCTCAAGTCTCAAACAGCGAGCACAAGAAGACCAACTGCGGCGCCGAAGCATGCAAAGTCTGCGTACACCAAGTCCGTTCACCAATGCACAAGAATGGTATGCCGGAAACGATGCCTACCACGCTGGAGGCGCGCCCGTGACGACCAACGCCGGACTGGGCATCAAGACCGATTCTCCTACGCGGCGGGCTCTATTCGATGAGGAACATGTGACGCCACAGAGCCCAAAGACCACGGCGTCTCAGAACGAGGGCGAGAAACTGGTCACGCAAGACATTGCCCTGCCTAACAACCTGCAGAACGGACACCGCGGACAGCCCCCTTATGATGGTGGAGACGACAAGGACTTTGACGATCTGGAGTCCTACGTTGACGAACAGGACTTTGACGATGCAGATGACCGGGAATTTCTGTCGGTGGACGGCGATGAAGGAGAGCAAGGTGCCCACAGTGTCTACGAGGACGCAGTGTACGAGATGCCTGCCAGTGGACGACACGAGGATCGTGTGGACGCTTTCGACTATGAGCACTTCTTCTTACACAGTGCCATGGGAACCTACAGCTTAGAAGGGCGCAGATCTTCTAGCATCGGTTCTGATAGCTCCACTGAAACCACGCGGCCAGTCACTGCCGTCCAAAACCAAGACGAAGATCTGAGCTCTGCAGAGAAGCGCATCTCCTACCACTCGCGCACCGCAAGCGCCGACTCGGTATCAACACTGGCGTCGTTTGCCACAGCTGCCGAAAATCATTCTGATGACGAAGAGGAGAATGAGCAGATGGACCAATTCTCTGAACAGATTCTCGCGCAACAACTACCCATGGCCGCCCGACCCATCACATCGAGCAGCTACACCTCTCTTCGCTCGGACTCTGCCATCAACATGCGCAGCGGCAACGGTTCCTCGCCGAGTCAGACAACAATAACACGCGCATCTTCGTCGCCAGCCGATCTCGCCAGCGGTCTGCAGGTTTCCAAAATCTTCTCTATCCTTACCGAGTCGTCGTCGCCATCGCGTGAAGAACCTCGACTTGCTCTGAGCGAAGAGGAAAAGCAGCTCATATACAGCCTCGCATCGAGTTTCCAGCAAGTTTGCTCGAATCTGCAGCACACGTATGGAGAGCAGTATGAGCGCAAGGCATGGCGGAGACGACTCGATGAGGCACGGAGAGTGCTGAACGGCGAGGAGACGGAAGATGACGACTCATTTTGATTCTCTGATTTGATTGTTCCTGGCACTTGTACGCGAGCGGAAAACCGGATGTAAATGGTAATGTCTACTACGGCTGCAGCGTTCAGCGCGTTCTTGCAACATAACTCACCACGCCATATACGGCCATATTATGTATATTTCTTAATGTTCGGAAAGTCCTTCGTTCGCTTTGGCGGCTTTTCTTTCTTGCGGGAGTGGTCTTTGGGGTGGCCGCTATGACGATAGATCTCGGCTTTGTATTGATACCCAGTGGTGGCGGCGACGGTGTTGATTCTTGGTGTACATGGACCTATCTCTTGCATAGCTTCCTGTAGCTACTAGTCCTGCTTTTGGGAAATAGATATTACCTACCTATTTTGAACATGATTTGCCCAGAACATAGATCCTCAACAGATGGTCATGGCTTACCGCAGTTGGGGCAAATTGTTATACACACACACCTCAACGACCTCAGAACACTGATTTATGCACGTGGATGGAGAAGGCCGGAATATATTACCCCTCGTCGGGTACCACCAGCCCTAGACCACGAACCACACATCTAAATCTAGTTGACAAGCTGTCACGCACCCCACTACATCGTCATTGTTGGTGTCGTACAGGCTGCAGAATCTGAACTGGTATGCGTTGTTCATGTACCAAAGCACTGCACGCATGGCAGAGGTGCATGGCAACTCCACCGCCGTGGTTGCCGCGCTGTGCGAGCGCCACGATTGGCCAATTGAGGACTGGCGGTGTAGGCGGGAACGGAGATGGAGCCCACCACTCGGCCAGTCATTGGTGCAGGGCGCATCGAGTTACGAGTTGAGATGCGTGGCTGGAGTGTTGGCACTCAATTCGCAGTGGTGCTAGGCAAAGTAGAGCGGCGCCGGGCGTGCGGTGCTGTTTATGCACCCGGCTGCTGGCCTCATGTTTGAAGCGCATTCTCCCACCAGACGCGAAGAGGCATCTGCGCTCGCGCATGCCGCCGTCTAACCCTAAAAATTTTCCCTTTTCCTCCCGCGTTCCCGCCGCTGAGCTGCCCTGCATCCGGTCGTTGTTGACATCGTGGCCGTCACAACATCCAGACTTTGCATAGCTTACCTAGTCCACTTTGCCTCCCTCCCCCATACCCATACCCCAGCGAGCTGTTTGCCCCTCGACGCGCTCCCCCTCAATTTTGGATTGGCCCGAGCGGCAGTGTGACGAGCTTGGATGAAACGAATTCGAAGCTGGAAGAGGTTAGAGGAGGGTGCCCAGTTGACGCCGATAACGATCCCGCGACGCCAATCGAGCCTGGAGCTGCGAAGCCCTGTGACCACTCGCTGTCCGTCTGATCCTCGCTGAGCTGCACGCCTGCACCGCGCTGCCTCGTCCTGTCCCTGCGTCTTCCAGCAGCCTATCTGGTGTCATCTGCGCCGGACTGCATCGCCAGATTCGCCGGCTTGAGGCACGCCCTGTGTACCACCACGCTGTCGACGAGGCTTGCTGCAGACCGCACACCAAGTCACGCCGCGCCAGACGACGGCCACCGTCTGCACCAGCACCACACCCACCGCTTTGCACTCCCGCACCGGCCGCTTCTCTGCTGCGGTTTCGCACGCGCGCTCATGTGCCATCCTCCGCCCTGCTCCTTCTGTTTGCGCGTCCCCCGGTACCCGCACAATGTCCCCCGCCAGGTCTCGCCGCGCCGCCGACGTCGCGCCATCTGCGAGACCAAGGACCCGGCCGCCCTCGAGGACTGCATCGGCTGAGAGTGCTCGGAGCAGGAAAGAGCAGGAGGAGTCGCCGTATGCGAGTGTCTGGGAGGCAGAGAGCTACATGTCTGGGAGTATGACGGCATGGGAGTCTGAGAACGACACGCCCATTGCAGATTTGATGGACGACATAATCCATGCGCTGGGTCGGCTGGAGCGTCGCGACCATGGCAAGATGAGAGAGGGCAGGAGCGCAATATCGGTATGACGACACTTGCTTTGTTTGGTCGCTTCCCACAGTTTGGTCGCCACTACCCCACGGTCCAAACTCTAGGAATCCATGCGACCATGTCAAACATCACTTTCTACGCGCGAAGCACATAATCTGACATAAACTAGTTTCACGACCTCTCCACCCGGCTTCCCACAGCATCTCCACGACCCGCACCATCTCGAGAGCTCTGGAACGATGCGGCCCGTACCTTTACCTTCGGACTCCCACCGCCTTCTTACGATGATTCTTGCGCAGACTTACCGCCTGACTACACTTCGACCGATGCGCTGGCGTTTGCGCAAACACCTGAATACACGCCCTTTCCGTCTCTAAACGCGTCCATCTGCTCCAATGTGCCGAACTGTCTGCGCATAAGTCGCGACACGTCGCCGAGCTCATCTCTGTTCCTCGACGAGAAATCGCTGTATGCAGACATCGACTTTGGCTTCAGCGAGGAGGGCGTTAGGTCGCACGCGAAAAAGAAGAACAACAAGGCTGCGGCCAAGAAGGGACCGGCTGTCTTGAACGCGTTGGATGATACGAGTGGGAAAAAGGATGAAGAGGCAGCTGGGAGTGGTGACGGCGCGGGAGGCGACCCGCCCGCAGATGGTGGTGCAGGTGGAGATGGCGGAGACGGGGGCGGAGGCGATGATGACAAGAAGGGGAAAAAGAAGTCCAAGAAGGAGCAGAAAGAGGAGGAGGAGCGCTTGAAGAAAGAGGAGGAAGAGAAAGCGGCAAAAGAGGAGGAAGAGCGATTGGCAAAGGAGGCGGAGGAGGAGGCTGAGCGCAAGAAGAAGGAGGACGAGGAGGCGGCGGCTGCAGCAGCGGCGGCAGCTAGCGCGGCCAATGATTTGAGCTGGGCGGACACCTCAACTCCAAACAATGACGATTGGGGCTCGCTCGGGGCTGGGGCTGGTGGAAAGAAGAAGAAGGGCAAAAAGGGGAAGGTTCGTAATCTCGGCTACATGGTGACATATTGACAAGCGCTAACCTGACGATAGGCGGAGCCGACACCACCACCTCCACCACCTGCACCAGCAACGACTTTTGACGACATCAAGTTAGACGACGTGAGTCTAGACGACGGCGTACCAAAGATTGACATGAACTTTGGTGATTCTACAAGCAAATCAGGGTTCGGCAGTATCGGTGGCTGGTCCTCCGGCTGGAATGCGGAGACCAAGACGTCTGGTTGGGGTTCATTCGACGGGAGCAAAGACGGGAAAGGCGGGGAAGACAACATATGGGCTTCTGACAAGAAGAAGGACAAGGATTCTTCGGGGTTCGATTTTGAATTTGATGCATTCAAGGGCTCAAAAGAAGGTGCTCCGGCAGCAGCTGAGGAAAAGCCTGTAGAGGATGATGGCTGGGGCTTCAGCGCGAGTGTTGCGAAACCGAAGAAGAAGGGCAAGAAAGGCGCTTTGATCGAGGAATCGATACCAGAGCCGGATCCCACCCCAGCCCCAGAACCCGAGAAGAAGGACGAGGAGGATCCATGGTCGTTCACGTTTGGAGGTACGACCAAGGAAAAGAAGAAGAAGAAGAAAGGCGCGAGTGAGGAGATACCTCCACCTCCTGAGCCCGAACCAGAACCGCCCGTTGAGCCCGAACCAGTAGTGGAGCCCGAGCCTGTCAAGGAGGAGGACCCATGGGGAGGAGGCTGGGGCGCAACAGCGACTGGGAAGAAGAAGAAGGGGAAGAAGGGCAAAGAAGAACCCAAGATCGAGGAGCCACCACCTGCCGAACCCGAACCTGAACCAGTGCCCGAGCCAGAACCTCCTGCGCCAGAACCTGAGCCTGAACCAGTCAAGGAGGAGCCGGCTGTTGATCCGTATGCGGGCATGAGCAAATCGCAAAAGAAGAAGGCAATGGACAAGGCCAAGAAGGAAGCGAAGCTCAAAGAAGAAGAGGATGCCAAACGCAAGGAGGAAGAAGATGCAGCTGAGCAGAAGCGCCAGGAAGAAGAGGCTGAAGCGGAACGGATTCGTCTTGAAGAAGAAGAAGCCGAGAAGAAGCGAATTGAAGAAGAGGAGGCGGCGGCTGCGGCTGCGGCTGCGGCAGCAGCAGAAGCAGAGAAGAAAAAGGACGATCTCCTTGACTGGGGCGCTACGACAACGACCACTACGAAGAAAAAGAAGAAGAAGAAGGGCGCGGTTGAAGAAGAGCCTCCTCCTCCGCCACCTCCACCTCCAGAACCTGAGCCAGAGCCAGTCGTCGAGCCTGAGCCCAGCCCGCCCGCTGAGGAAAAGCCAGCTGAAGGTTGGGGGGACGACTGGGGCGCAGCCGTGACCACGTCCAAGAAGGGTAAGAAAGGTAAGAAGGGCGCCGCGGTCATTGTTCCAGAACCAGAGCCCGAAGTTGTTCCGGAGCCCGACCCAGAGCCCGTACCTGAACCTGAGCCGGAGCCGGAGCCAAAGAAAGAAGAGAAGAGTGAGGGCGCCGAGTGGGGTTTGAGCTCAATATGGGGAGTAGGAAAGAAGAAAAAGAAGGGCAAGGTTGTCGAGCCGGAACCCGAACCCGAGCCCGCGCTCCCAGAGCCTTTGGCGATTGAAGATGCTGTTCAAGAACCCGATGCCGTCGAAGAGCCCAAGGCGGAGGACGAAGCCGAATGGGGCATGCCATCTTGGGGCAAGAAGAAAAAGGATCCCAAGAAGGGCGCACCAGTTGAGGTCGTTGAGGACAGCACCACGCCAGTGCAGAAGCCTGACGAAGACGATCCGTGGGGAAGCGCAGCTTTCAACATCAGCAAGAAAGCGAAGAAGACCAAGAAGAACATTCTGGCCGATTTGCCATCACCCCCAGCGGAGCCTGAGCCTGTGCTGCCGCCGCCAAAAGAGATCGAGGCACCGCCACCCGAAGAGGACGATCTCTGGCTGCCACGGGGACTTGGAGGCGCTTCGACCAAGAAAAAGAAGAAGAAGAGCGAAGTCATTGAGGAGCCTTTGACGAAGACGATTAGCAAGGAATCATCTAAGTCCACAAAGGATGTTGTCGAAGATCTCATCTCGCTTGATGACCCACCGCCACCACCTCCGCCACCTGTCGAAGAGAAGAAGGAAAAGAAGGTTAAGGATCTGGCCAGTATGTGGGGCTCCATAGGCTTAGCTTCCAAATCTACCAAGAAGGAGGCGCCTCCCAAGAATGAGACGCCTACCGAGAAGAGGGTTCGCGAAAGACGCGAGAAAAAGGAGCGACAAGAGCAGGAACGCCTCGAGAGGGAAGCTAAGGAAAAGGAGGAGGAGGAGCGCCTTGCCCGCGAGGCTGAAGAAGCCGAGCAGGCCAGAATCGAAGCTGAGGAGGCTGAGGCAGCTCGAATCGCGGAGGAAGAGGCGGAGGCCGCTCGCGTCGCAGAAGCAGAGGCCGAAGCTGCTCGACTTGCCGCTGAAGAAGAGGAGCGCAAGAAGAAAGAGGAGGAAGCCGCCGCGTCGAAGAGCACGGGCTGGGCCGCCAGCATCTGGGGTTCGTCCAAGAAAAAGGAGAGCGCCAAGGAAAAGAAAGCCCGCGAGAAGAAAGAGAAGGAAGAGCAAGAGGAGAAGGAGCGTCTCGAGCGTGAAGAACAGGAACGACTCGAGCAAGAGGAGGCCGATCGACTTGCTGCAGAGGAAGCGGAACGCGTTGCGGCGGAAGAAGCTGAAGCTGAGGCTGCGCGCATTGCTGAAGAAGAGGCAGAGGCAGCTCGAATTGCTGAAGAGGAGGCAGAGGCCGCCCGGTTGGCTGCTGAGGAGGCTGAGCGCAAGAAGAAAGAGGAAGAAGAGGCGGCGTCCAAGAGTTCTGGCTGGGGTTTGTTCGGTTCGAAGAAAAAGAAGGAAAGCACCAAGGAACGCAAAGCGCGGGAGAAGAAAGAGCAGGAGGAAAAAGAGGAAAAGGAAAGACTTGAACAGGAGGCCAGAGAAACCGCCGAGGCCGCCGAAGCTGCCGAAGCTGCTGAACAGGCTCAAAGAGAGGCAGAAGAAGCCGAGGCGGCGCGTATCGCGGCGGAAGAAGAGGCTGCGCTCCTTGTGCCCGTCTCTTCCAAAGAGGAGAAGAAGAAAAAGAAGAAGAAGCGGGGAGTGATCGAGGAGGAAGCTCCGCCGCCTCCTCCGCCACCGCCGCCGATTGAAGATCCCGACGAAGCGCTTTTCGATTCTCTGAAAGACATTCCCGAGGACGAACTCCTGGCCGAGCTTGGTGAGCTTCCGGAAGTCAAGAAGGAGAGAACCTCGTCCGCCGGCGGCTGGGGGAGCTCATGGGGCGATGACGAAGTCAAGAAGGAGCCGAAAAAGGAGGAGTCGTCTGGAAGCGGCTGGGGAAGTGCTTGGGGTATATCCCTACGTAAGACGAAGAAGGTCGAACCTCCACCAGTCGTCGAAGAACCTGTCGAAGAACCATTTGTGGAGGCTGAGTCAGCCCCAGAGCCCGTTGCCGAAGAAGTTCCGAATGATCCAGAACCTCCCATTGCTGACGAACTTCCTGTCCGACTCAAGTCATCCAGAAAAGACAAGAAGTCTAGCAAAAAGGACAGGAAATATGTCGAGCCAGAACCGGAGCCCGTCGTGGAAGATCCCCCGCCCGAGCCTGCGCCAGAGCCTGAAGGTGACCCCAACGAGATCTTGGAGATCATTGATCTTGCGCCCAAGAAATCGAAGAAGGACAAGAAGTCCAAGAAGAGCAAGCTCATCGCCGATGCTCCTCCGCTCGAGATCCCTCCACCTGATCCTGAACCCACCGAGGTCGTCACACGGCGGTCTCCAGTGCCAGGCGGATTTCCCATGGACGACGAGATGGATCTAATCGACTTGGGCGAGGAACCAGCGCCTGAGCCCGAGGCCGAACCAGAACCTGAACCTGAACCAGAACCCGAGCCCGAGCCGGTTGTTGTCATGTCTGAGAAGGAATTGAAGAGGCTGAAGAAGTCTAAGAAGAGTAAAAGACTAGATTACTTCGAAGACGCGGCGCCACCTCCACCACCTCCCGAACCAGAAGCCGAGCCTGAACCTGAGCCTGAGCCTGTTGTTGTCATGTCGGAGAAGGAGCTGAAGAAGTTGAAAAAGTTGAAGAAGAGCAGCAAGTCACGCGGAGAGCCTATTATCGAAGTGCCTCCGCCTCCTCCGCCACCAGAACCCGAAGCAGAGCCTGAGCCAGAACCTGAACCTGAACCTGAACCTGAACCCGAACCCGAGGCTGAACCGGAGCCGGAACCAGAACCAGAACCAGAGCCTGTCGTCGTGATGACTGACAAGGAGCTGAGGAGGCTCAAGAAGTCTAAGAAGAGTAGCAGGACCAAGGCAGAGCCCATCATCGAAGCTCCTCCGCCGCCACCTCCACCTCCACCAGCGGAGTCTGAGGGTGAGGCCGAATTCGTCGACGCGCCTGCAGAGCGTGACTTGATGGACCTCGACGAGCCTGCACCCGTGGACGAGGACGACGAGGCCCGTCCGCCAACTCCACCGCCTGAGCCAGTACCAGCACCCAACTCTGTATCACCGAGACGAGAGCGCGCAAGAGTTGTACGCAACGGCGCTGCTGCTGGATCATGGGGCTTCTGGGGAGGAGGTGCATCAGCTAAGAAACCGACGTCTTCCCGCCCCAAGTCTGGCGACGATTCGACCAGCGTCGCAACTGGGCCAAAGCCGGGTTTGGCACGAACGAAATCGGTGCGCACCACATCGACAAGAGACAAGGACGTCGTTTCACGGTCATCTGGTTCTGACAAGATGTCCAAACCACCCTCACGCACAAAATCGGTGCGCACTTCATCTGGCTTTGGTATCTTCGGAGTTGCGCCCCCACCATCTCGGTCAAAATCGCGGAGAACCTCCGGGACGCCCAAGGTGCTCTCGCGCCGGCCTTCAATTGACCAGGATGCAGCAATGATGTCTCCGCCACAAACTGACACAGACGTCAAGATTTCGTCAAAGGCAGCTAAAGTCATGGGCATGAAGTCTTCGTCGCGCAGGACAAGCACTAGGGAGAAGGGCAAATCTCGAGGTAAGATCCCCTCTTTTCGGCGGCGTCGGCGCGCTATTGGCTGGCGCTGGCGTAAGCAAAACCACGGAACTAACCGATGCCCGCAGCCGTCCCAGACCCGTATCCCATCGATGATGACCTAGATGCCTTGGACGATGAGTCTCCTACACCAACACCGCGACCAGAACCATCGCGCCGCAAATCAAAGCGCGACTCGGTGCAGCCTGCAGAGCCGTTGACTGCACCTCCTAGCGCCGACGATCCTGTTGTTGTCGAACGCATCGAAGTGGAGCCTGCACCAGCTGAGGCTGAACGCCCCCGCCACCGCGATCCCCGTGAACGTGAACGTGAACGAGAACGAGAACGACCCCGTCGTGAGCGCGGCAACTCTGACGCCATGGGCACGCTTGCTGGCGTCGCTGGTACTGCCGCGGCCGTGAGCGGTTTCAAGAACATGTTCGGCTTGGGCCGCAAGAAGAGCGCGCCTGAAGAAGACCGTCGCGACCGCCGAAGGACCGCCTACGAGACTGAAGATGATCGCAAACGGTCCAAGCGATCAACCACCCGTGGTGGAGCGACTGAAGATGAAGCTAAGCGATTGCGACATGAGCGCCGCACCGTGCGCAAGTCCACGCGCAACCCCGACGGCGAGCCTGAGCCATTGATGACTGGCGCAAACGGCAGCGCAGAGTACGATCCCGAACGCGAAGCACGACGAGCAGCGCGCCGAGCGAGACACGAGCAAGACAAGGGAACGCGACGCGCTGAGCTCGAGGAAGTCGAGGCTAAGGCTGAGCGTCGCCGTGAGCGTGCGCGCGACACTGAGCGAGACACACTTGCAGATAAGAAGGCGCGGCAGATGGCTGAGCTCGAGCGTCGCAACAGAGAAGCTGAAGAACAACTGCGTCGCATGGCAGAGAAGGACGAGCGCCGCAAATCCCGAGTCAAGCCCACGGACGATGGAACACGGGAGCACCGCTCATCGCGCCGCAAGGACAAGGAGGTTCGCGAGCCTTCTCGACCACACAATGAGCGCCGTCGCTCGCATCTCGACGACGATGCCGAACGTCGCCGCCGCCACGAAGAGCGCCGCGCCACGCGCCGCAACTCCGAATACCCAGCAGCGCCCAACGGAGAGCCCATCGTGGACTACTTCGACGAGCGCAACGGCACGACCGCGCGCTCCAGCAAACACCGCTCGTCGCGCCGCGTACCCGACGAAGAGCAAAACCAACCCTACATCAACGGCGGCGCAGACAAGACATCAAGCTGGGTCCAAAGCCTAAGCGAAGAACCCCCTCTCCCACCACCCATTGCCGAAACCGTCCTCGACCCACCCCCCGGCGCCCGCGAAGTCCCCGAAGACGAAGAAACCCCCTCCCAAGACGAAGACATCCGTCTCCGCATCGCCGGCCGACGAGGCGGCAAGCGCGACAAAGGCGGCGAACGCGACCGCGACCGCCCCCGCGACGACAAGGACAAGAAACATCATCGCCGCAAATCCCATTTCGACGCCGCTACTGCTGCTGCTGCGGCACCGGGGACACGGGGATCAGCGGAAGAGCAGGATCGCAAACGCGATCGCAGACGAAGCTATGCGAGTCCCGTGTATGAAGATCAGCCTGTGCGCACGTGGGATGGGAGACCTGCTGTTGATGGCAATGGCGGGGCGGGGAAGAGGGGGAGCTTTTTTAAGAAGTTCTTTTGRGAGBTTTGAAGGGATTTACACACGTATGATTTGATGGATATATGTTTTTTGGATGACGATTTGGATTGATTGCATTGCGCGGCGTTGTTACTGTTGTTTACTGTTCAATGCCGGATGCGCACTTGTCTCTCTTCTCTCCTTTTCAGCGTTTGTTTTTGTGGTTGCGAAGCACATATATGAGCGTTTCGTAATACCCCTTTTGTTAGGACTGGACTGGATTGGATGGGCTTGTTGTATGACTTGAGAGCGATTTTTGAGCGCGGGATGCAATGCAGAGGAGAAGTAGGATATGTTGTGTTTATGTAGTAGTTTCTTTTGGAATCGATACCCCACTTCATTCGTTGAATGATGCGCTATTCATCCAATGCTGTGTGATGTATGATTTATGATCTTTATAATGCTTTAGAGGGAAGGACTTGGTGCATGGACTCGAGAGTATTTGCGAGTTTGAGGAAAAGTCATACGTCAAAATCATGCCAATCCTCCATCCATTGCCTTACGCCTCAGCGCCACCCATGCTAATCCATCTCAGAGCCTAGTCGTTCTCTGGTGGTATCTCTAACACTCTTCATATCTGCACAGCCGCACCCTCGACACCCTCCTCAACCATTTCCTCGTCCTCTTCATCCTCCTCCAACTCCTCGTCCTCGTCCTCAAACCCCGTCTCCATCTTCGCCCCTCTCAATCGCTCCTTCATGCCCTCTCTTTGTTCGCTCTGCCACCTCGCCAGCGCAGCTGCCGCGTGGACTTTGAAGCCAAACACCCTGGGCTCGTATCGTCGTTGCGACTTGGGCGGCGACATGGCGGGATACACCTGGAAGAGGATGTTGTGGAAGGAAGTGCCAAAGTATGCGCCGTCGATGACGGCATGGCGCGAGGATTTGGGGTTGTACAGGTCTTCGCAGCGGGAGCAGTAGAGCTTCACGGGCGACGAGTTGGCCACGTCGGACTGGCCCATGGGGAGGAGGGGTTGTGATTCGCACATGACGCGCGGGCATTTGCCGAAGTCGGATTTCTTGAACTTTTCGAGCTGGTGCAACGTGTCAGCCTTCTTGTCGATGTCACCGAGTCTGAGGGAATGGTACCATCTTTGCCAGTCCTCTTGTTGTGACTATGTACCGTGCATGCACCAGACCGTACAAATGCCGCGCCGACTTTTCTATTTGTTCCCGCATATCATCGTCGCAGTCGAAGTCGAAGACGTCCGTGACGAGGTCGAGCGCATATTGGTAGTACTGGACCTCCGTGTTAAGGCCGGTCAAGTTGAATCGGTCGGTGAGGTATTCTTCGTCAATCTCGCAAAAGTACTCGTTTCCGCGCGAGGATATAAACTAGGGCACATCAGCGCTGCTCCAAAACTTTGCTGTCTGTCGTCTACTTCTGCAGTCGTAGCCATTCCGTCAAGGTACTCGGCGGATTGTTCGCGGATGCGACCGCGCCAACCAGGGGCCGAGAGCACAATGGACGTGGGAAGCAGCATTGTCAAGTAGTTGAATGCGAAGGGGCGGGGTTCTACATGGAGACACTGTCGCGACGCAATGTAGCCGTCATTGGCACAGATATTGCTGGTCCGTGTCAATCAGGCTCCGAGGGCGCGGTGATTGAAGGTAGCATACCAAGCTTGAAGCCACCTCCCCTTCAGCATGCGGTGAGAATACACCACCATGTCGCGGTGCAGTAGTCCAGTCCCAGCACTATAGACCCAGGCGGTCGTGTATAAACAAAAGTGAAGCACCTACCCAATCTCGCCAGTAGCTTGTGTAGTCGCTATCCGTCTCGCTATTGAAATCGTCCATGTTGCGCCTGCTCTACACCGGACACGAATGGAGCGTGGGGAAGGTTTCGGAGAGGTAACAGCCACCGGTCGGTGGGGTGGTGCTGCGAAGCGCGTGCAGGGTCGAGGACGCGACGGCGTAGTGAATTGCGGCGCGGGAAGGTGGGATGGGCTGCGGCTCCATGCATGCCTGCAGCGGGGTCGCGGCGGCAGGTTTATCCGAGCCAAGGCTGCTAGCCGCTTCCGAAGGACTGCCGCATCGGGAAGGTTTCGGGGGCGGTGTCGATTGCGGTCGGTTGTTGGAGTGGTGTGTTGGCTCTGGACAGATCCGGGGTTTGTTCTGATGGCGATTTGCTAGTTTGTCGTCTCCACAGCTTGCTAACTTGCTGACTGTGCATCCTGTGAGACATTTCGAGTCGTTACTGGTAAGTCAATCACAAGTAAGAGGTCTAGATCGTTGGCTAGGTGCCACTTTGTTACGATTCATTTCACTCCTATCCAAAGGTCCTTTTGGGCATTATAGCTAAGCCATCCTCCCACGACGATTCATGAATTACAGCAGACACCAGCACGCTCATCTCCATCCCGTTCTTTACAGTTTCAACCTTCTCGCTCTTCCATCTTCAACGACCCTACACCCCCAAACTCGCACACCAATACTCTGCCTTACACGTCGTACTCCTCAACCCAAGTAAACCCTCACTAAACTTGAACGTCGAGCTACCATCCCTAAAACACACTAGCTGCTCGCGACCCAGCGTCCCCGTGCCCGCAATCTGGCTCTTGGGCAGGCTCGCCGCGCCTGCATCAATGCTACTCGTGAATGCTGACCCGTCGACAATTGTGCGCTTTGTGGATCCCTCCCAGCCGCGTGAAGCTGAGTAGACGGTGCTTACGTCTTGTGGGTCGGTCGAGGACGAGGGACCGTTGTAGTAGAGTACCGAGGAAGAAGTGTCGGCTGGGAATGTGTGTTAGTGGGTGGATGCATTGAAGGGATGCTTTGACGGGAAGAGATGATGGGATGGCATTTAGAAGGTAGAACATACTATCAAGTAGTCCGCGAGAAACACATGTCGCAAGGTACACATTCTTTCTTGACCCTACCGCTCTAGGAGCATTGAGTGGCCGTGCGAAAGTCGCGGCTGCCAAGGAGAGCAGTATTGTTGTTGAGAAGTACATCTTGTCCGTCGACCAAGGGCTAAACTTTGGATCCAAGTAGTGATACTAATTGACTGAGAGTGAGATGCACATATCCAGCCAGGACATACCATCAGGGTTTTATTCCATCGCTCACAAATCCGCAACATCGCGATCCTGACCCTAGTATTGAAGCCTCATCTACCTCTTCCCAACGAAGTAATCAATCCACGCCACCTCATCAACATTAATCAAGCCTTGACCATATTCGACTGCTTTTGTCGATCCTCGGTGTACTACGACCGGCTGTCCGGTTATACTCTTGAGCCTTATATGAAGTTGTATATAGCAGCTCTGCGGGCCATACCGTCTGCATGGTAGATCCCGGCTGTGATCCGATCACCTCTATGGCAGTGCCGCGCATCCTATTTTTTCGCCAATCTATGCACAGCCCAATTGAGCTGCGCTGTATTGCGTGCCTTGTTCGCCGAGAAAGGCACCCGTGCCTGGACGATATTGAGCCGGTAGTTCGTCTTGGGAGGGTGCAGATCGCTCGGCAGTGGCTGTATGTCCAAATTGCACGCGGGAAAGTGCTCACCGAAACATCACTTACCCTACCTAGAACAAATCAGATGTTTGGGCATGCGTGTTGACGCCGAATGCATGCTCCTGCTCTCAATCTCCAGTGGCCCAGGACGACCAACAGTTTGCCCTCCTACTAACCAGGTACCTTTTGCGAACGGTCCGCTTTTCATAGAGTCTGCTTGTCTTTGAGGTTAGGGTGAGTTCAGGAAAAACCAGCTTGCTTGCTGTCGAAATAAGATGAACGGCTTGTTGCGTTGGGCAGTTGTCGCTTTGGGCTGCTGGTCAAAATCAAAGTTGCTTTTATGCTATAACGTATAGCTCTCCTGGCTGGCAGTTGAATACCATGGCCCCGTGTGCGTCGCCTCGTCAGCGCCGTTGCTGTACTTGTATGCCATGTTGAACCGCCGCCTCGTCATTGCCCAACACCGCGAATGTACGTGTCGTGCGCGTTGTTACTTACGCATGTTTGCGTAATAGAAGAACCCTGCATGAATTATCGCCAGTGGTTGGAGCACCAGCTCACACGACTTCTGCGTTGCAGGCTCTACAAGCCCTTCTTGCCCTTGCGCCGCTCTTCGTCCCTCTTCGCGTAAATCATGCCGGTGAATGGATCCTCCCACCTTCTTGCTACGCTGTACGCAACCGCCACAAGGCCGGTCAACAGTACACCAGCTGGCTTGCCGAACCACAAGGCCGTTGCCAAAAAGCTCAGCGTAGAGCCATGATACATGGGTGCCTCGCTGACATTGAAAGGAAAGCTGGTCACCGGTTCGTCCATGAGAATGCCAAAGTAGTCTCCAAGGTATGTACCAGTAACGCCCAGCGCGTACATGGAGGTAAGGACAAGCGTGTTGCCGGTCAGGAAGAGTGGGATCGCAGAGTACTTGACGAGCGGCGAGAGGAGGGCTGGGTGTGTGGGTTGCAACTCGAGTGCTTCATGATAACTGATTGCTGCCTATCAGTACTTTCGATTTCGAGCTTCATTGCTATAGAAGGGTTCCACGTACAGGTAGTCGCGGAAGATGCCCAGCGAGAAGATGGTCACGGCAAGGCCGTAGCAGCCAAGGCGCGCATTACCACCAAATAGCTTAGTGATAACCTTGTTATGATATTCTGCAGCCAGTAACGTCAACTTCCGTGTCGCATCTCGAGATGCTGTCTACAGGACATGGTGAATGCCACATGGTGGGGCTCGCGGATGGAATGGAGGGGTCGTACCTTGTTGCGCGGCAATGCTGGACCATAGTTAGATCTTTCCAAGCATATCCTCGATTAGGGTTACTTACTTCCAGAACGTAGGATTGAACAGAATGCTTGCCGCAGATACTGTGAAGCTTTGTTAGCTTTCCGCACTTTATGAGAGAGTTCCTCGAACCACATACTCCACAAGCTGCGCTGGCTGAAATCGACTAGATTGCTCATGTTTACTTGGAATTGTACGACGAAGTCTATGCCTGGAGATCCTCAAATGAGTGTAGAAGTGAACTGGACACAATGTGGGGGATGTTGACAGCTTGTTTGGCACCTTCCGTGCCGGCAGTTAGCGAGACGTCATAGCTTCGAGGCAGCCGAACCGCGTCAAGCGACCGAAGCCAACCATTCACAACTTTGCACAATTCACGTGAAAGACCTTCTGTGAACACATATATTCTGGAACTGTTTTGTTAGATGAGATCTAGGACATTTTACCACCGTATCTCTATACACAAGAACCATTAGAAAATACCCCAACACCTGCTTTAATTATGTCGCCTGCTGGGTATACAAAGACGCCACATTACCACCGACAACCCTCTAGCTATCTACAACCCGTTATCTTGGCATGTGAACGGTCCACCAAAGCTTGACAACTTGTAGCCATCGATGATGGACTGGACGGTGGCGTACGTTCCTGCAGTCAAGAACAGCAGTCCAATCAGGCAGAGCAGGATATTGAAGAAGAATCCGAAATACCCGCGGAAACCACGAGTCTTCCAGAAACCCTCACCGTACTTCGCCCTCCTCAATCGCATGTAGGCTACACCCCAGAAGATGAAACCGAAGAATGAGTCGAACAGCGAGCTCATCAAGGAAAGCAAGTCGGAGAAGAAAGGAATGACCTCGGCGATGATGAATGCAAAGACCCAGAGCAAAGCGAGAATTCCAATCCACGTAGCCCAGCCAACAAAGGTGTGGTTGCCGAGATGTTTGGTGCCGGCGAATACGCGGAAGAAGACGAAGCGCGCAGATACGGATGCATACAACACGCCCAGGAAGATGATGGTGGGTACCATGAAGGTGAAGGCAACCTTCTTGTAAACCTCGTTCTCCAAAGAGCCAAATGCCGGGGATGTCATATACTGAGTGCCGGTGTAGCCGTAGACGATACCGCCTACCAAGCTGAAAACAATGACCTCGCAGATTGTGACGACCCAAAGCGCCTTGGGGAAATCCTTGGGCTCCTTCATTTCGGCAATAAAGCTGGGAAGCGTGATCTGACCGATGAACGTGTATGAGATGTTCATGAAGGCTGACATTCCAAGGACGAAGGACGTTCCAGCGGCCGGAACTGCAAGGACTGTGGGCTCGCCCTTTGAGGGATATCCAGCTGGTTTACCCTCGGCACCAGAGAACGCGGCAGCCAGGATGACGGAGATGAAAGTGAACAGAGCACTAAAAGTGGCGATTTTGGCGAGTCCATTGAAGGTTCGTGGAATGCTACCAGCGAATGAGATGACGGCGGTAATGGCGGAGAATCCAATGGTGCAGATGCCGTGTCCGGTGATCGTATTCCACCACTTGGCTCCAACGAGACAATGGAGGCCCATAATGAAGGTGTCTGCACGAATTAGCTGTGCTACAAGGGAAATGCCTGAAGAGCTTACTGTTCAGGAGGAACATAACGGCGGTGAAGTAGAAAGCCCACTTCTTGTTCCAGAAGATCATCTGGCCAAGATCGCAGACATCGCGGACCTCGGGATGGCGCAGACAGAACTCCCTGCGTTGTATTAGAAAAAGTCCGAAAATAAGATATTCGTCAAAAGCATACCAGGTGATTAGAGACGTGTAGAGGACAAGGCCAGCGATGACCACAGTCAAGATCAGACCGGGCACCAGGCCAAGGATGGAGTAAGACCACGGGAAGGACATGATAGCCAGGCAGATGTACTCGGAGAACAGCAGGGCTGCTGTCTGGTTCGCGAGTCAGTTCCCATTGCAAGCAGGTATTTTGCGGAGCACATCAAAATTTACCTTTTGCCAACTGCAAGTCCGGTACTTGATGGCATTTTCAGCCTCCAAGGCCATCTGCTTGCCAACAGTGATGCTACCATCGCTGTCATCGTCCATATCGCGACGACTGGGCTTCTCAATTCTGCCCAATTCTGGGTCAGATCCTTTCTCATGGGAAGAAGACTTGTCATCGCTGCTATTGCTGTTTCTGGGGGCATCGCCCTTGGAGCCGAACAGACCTAACGCCATTTTACACAGCGGATGCTCTTTTTGTACGGGGTGAAAGGAAGACGACGACGAGAAGCGGTGACCGGGGGCATTAACCACGTGCTTTTGATAAATGCCAAAGTCGGAGTGGAGGGGATGCAGAGCGGAAAGTCTGCGGGCGAGTGGTTGTAGAAATAGTGTCGAGGATCGACAACGGCTCTATCAACAGGCGAGTGGGGCAAGCAAGTGATGGTGGCTGTTGAGTGGGTAACTAGAGGCGCAAACTGACGTTGAACGAGCGCTAGCAAGTGGTCCTGCGGAGGTGAAATCGGTGAGGTCCGCACAGGGTTCGTCGACGAGCAGGGGAGGCGCGGGTGGACTTAAGCACTGCAGACCCTGGTTGCGCCTTCCATGCTTGAAAACGGCCTATCATGGCAACACAAAGCATACTCTCGCGCGGTTCTGCTCGACGCTATGACAACTGCATCCCGCTCCTCGGCCTCGTCAATCCAAAAGGATACAACTTCCCAGACGACTGCTCGGCTGACGCGCAGAAACACTTTACTGTCGTCGGTGACGTACGGTGCATGTTTCACACGGCTTGACGGGATGCAGTTGTGCTGGGGGGCGAGAGGTTCGGCCCTTCGCCTTCGCCTCTGCGTCCGTGTGTCTTGAGTAACAGATTCCGCGCGTGGAGTCTTGCATTCCAGCGTGCTTTGACCCGCTGCCAGACTGTTGCAAGCGGCCAGTCTACGATCGAGAGCGCCTTTCCCCAGACTCTAGACACCCCATGTCCGTCTCCAGAGAGATAGACTCGTCCTCCCCAAAGACGGCAAATTTCGAGGTGGCTACGTCGTGAAGCGCCATGACGTCGATCACACCGGGCGGCGCAGTAAGCACCAGCCAAGAACGCCCCGAGCGGGTCAAGCTCGCTTTGCCCTCTTGTCGCAAAACCTTGTTCTCGCAATCTTGATGGCAAAGCACGACATCCAAGCCTCGCCAATCCCCTGATGTGCGGCCACTCTTCTTCGCCATTTTGCTTGTGCCCACTCATTTGCATCTGCGTCTAACGCTTGGGGCCCAACGTCACGGGATTTCCGATACCGTTGCACCGGTTGAGATCCATTGAGATCCGTTCGGACGCTCGAATGAACGCTTCGGTCTGTCGCACCATGATGTTCGGGTGCCTGTACCGGTGGTAGATCGCTGCATGATATAAGTCCGTCTTGTGTCCACGCAGAGTCGTGATGCTCACTCTCCACTGTTGACGATCACTACTGTGTTTCTTGCGCGTAATTCTGAGCAAAAAGCAACTTCGCGAGCATATGCTTGGCATGCAACTCACACGCGTCGTATTGCTGTCTTTGGTGTTGCAAAGCGAACTCACCGGCCTGACTGTAACGTGGGCTTGATGTTGATGCCGAACCAAGCGCTCCTTCGACGAATAGCGGAAGGCACGGCTGACCACTCGTTGGAACATCACGGCATCGCGTAATACCTGGGACCTTGCAATTTTCGCGAAAATTTCTGTTCGGAAGCCCGTGCAAAGCACCATAGGTTAATTTGTCAAACTTACAATTCTGAAAGAATCGCGGGTGGCTGAGTAAGTGTACATCCTCCAAACATAGTGTTCGTTTCCTCTGCGCCCAGTACAGACACAACTTCTACTGGTCCCTACCTGGTCGTACTCTCTCCATGCCCCTAATTGTAAACGCCCGCTAAATGTACATGCCAATAAAAAACAATGCTCAAGGCTCAAATCAAACTATCGGTCCCGTTCCAAGGATTCTGCGGTGGTGCCTGCTGAAGTGGCTTCTGCTGCTGATGGCTTTGTGTCTGCGCTCTCAAAGCAGACATGCTATTCATGTTCATGCCACTGCCCGTGCTAGCCGTTCTGCTGCCCATGCTTGAAGGTGGGGCTATGCTAAAAGCGCTATTGGTTGCAGGCTTCGGCGGCGGTATGCTGAACGAAGAGTACAGACCGCCTTGCGACTGGCCTTGAGACTGATTGTGAGGCGGCGGAGGAGCAATGGAGAAATTGGACAGGCTGTTTGTCACATTGGATGTAGTGGATGCACCACCCCATGGGTTCGATGACAGGGTAGAAGATCCTGACGTTTTGCTCCAATCGATACCACCACTCGTGGAAGGTGTGATTGTGGACGACGCCATGCCATTCATGCTCGTTGCTGCATACGACTGTTGCTGCGGTGCAGCAAATGCTGAATTCCCAATGCCTGGGTTACTGGGAGCCATGGCAGGGAACGACGAATTGAGGGTGCCAAACGTGTTGTCCGGAGTGATAGCACGGCTTTGCGACTTAGGTGGGTTGAGCGTGGTATTCATGGGAGGCGGTGATACTGGCGGTGTGGACCAAGAGAATGTAGCCGCTGGTGACGCGTTATTCGCAGAGCTTGAGCGATTCATGGAAGGGCGTGATGGCAAGATCGTGGAAGAAGACGCAGAAGCAGGCGCGTGCGCCCATGGATCATTACCAAGCATATCTGTGCCGCCAGAGGTGCCTTGTTGTCCACCGCGAACAAGAGCTTCGAAGTCGGCCTCACCGCCCCCGGTCGTTGCGTCTAGCCCATTTGTCGTGCTTGGGCCTCCGAAGCTCATGAACTCATTGCGCGTCGTCACCGTCGCGCTGTTAGCGCCCAGCTCTTGCAGTTTACGAGTCTGTTCGTTTTCAACCCTTGCTGACATGGATTTGATCAACGACATGTAAGCTTGGAATTGTGGCAAGTTGAGTAGCGGGCCTAGACTGAACTGCCATATAATAGGGAGGACATCCATGGCCAAAAAATCGCTGTCAACTTGGTTGCTGATAGCCTTGAATACATCAAGTGCGGCCATCTATTTTCATGTCAGTCCATATAGGCAGAAAAAGTAGAAAACGTACCATAACAGCAGGCTCTTTCGTTTTGATGCCACGCAGCAGCGGGACGACTTTCTCCTGTATCGTGTACTTGTCCAGAATGGACACGCTTGTGCTCTTGGACTTGGGTGCTTCCACCATGCCAGTCAATCCGTCACCCTGATACTCGTTCGACTCATCCGCACCTCCTCCGCACAGTGTTTTGAATGCTTCCAGGCCACGTATCTTGATGCCCATGCTGCTTGTCTTTGCGAAGATGGTGGCAATCACGGGGAAGAGTTCGTTCTTGACGGTGGAGAAATCAAGTATTGGTAGAACGACAGGCAAAGTACGCAGCGCTGCGTCGACTAGAGAGTGTGTCGGCGACTCGAGCGCATAGTTGATGATAGGTAGGATGTCGTCTTTGAATTCCTTCCCACTCGAATTATCAGCAGCAGTCTGCATGTTCTCCAATAGGACCATGAGCCCTGCTTCTTTCAGGCTGTCGCGCTCTGGTGCCTGTCCCTTGGCACTTGGTGCGCTGCTTGACAGAAAAGTGTCCCGTAATTTTGGAATGACCTTTTCTGTGAACGCGCGTTTCCCGGCTGGTAACATTGTGACAATCTTGAAGACATTCTGCAGAATTAATGTAAGTAGTTCGCGGTCTTTCATCTCCTCGAGCAATGCTGGTAAGATCTTCTTCTCCAGAACAGACTTCGGGAACTGGTTGAGGATACGCGGTAGGCCTCTGAGGAATTGTGACTTCTCATTGGGCGTCTTGGCGGGGAGAGAGTCTAGGAATCGGATGGTGGATACCAGAATGTTGTCAAAGTATTGTGCTTGTTGGAACTCTCGCGCATCCAAACGCTGTGCCGGTCGTCTTGTAATGAGCCGGTCCAGCACTCCATTGACGACCTCTCTTGGTAATGGTTGTGATGACATGAAATTGTTGTTCTTGTTCGGCACCGATGACGATGACGCAAACGCTCTTTTGTACGAAGAGATGCTGCCATTGAAGTCCATCGGACTCTTATGTGGCGAGTTGTAAAGTGCGATGATGAGCATCCCCAGGCTGAACATGTCTGCCGCTGGGGTGATATTTCCATCCACGACAAAGTCTGGCGATGTATAGTCGACATTGAGTTGGACATGCCGTGGCAGTCGCGCATCGTAATTGAGTGCTTCGGAGAGGGAAATGGGCGTTACCGAGGTTGGCTTCGTCGAGTTCTCTGGTGGTGTTGAGAATCCAAGACCTGAGATTTTCCAGTCTGACTGTCACAGGGTTAGCATACGAGTGTAGGTAGATTACACGTAATCCTTCTTGCCTTTGCATTTATGAAGATGGCGTCTGGCGTCAAGTTCGCATGGACGAGGCCTGCGCTCTCGTGCAGGAATTCCAGGCCTTTCGCAATCTGTAGAAGTCCCTTTTGAATTTCGAGCTCATCAATCTCGAGTTCCCGCCTTCGCTTTTGCCCATCTGCTTCTTCAATGACGTAGCGGCTACGGCGCCCACCCACGCCGCCAGCCTTTTCTTGCTCGTCTTTCTCCTGGAGGAGCCCTGCAAGGGATGCCGTGACGGGCTCAGTCGCAAACTGGAGTCCTCCGCCTCGAGTGTCTTCTACCGGCTCTACCAGCTCCAGGACACTCGGGTGTCGCAGACGTGCCAGAGAGCTTGCCTCTTTCTTGAGCCTCTCTACCACCTCCTCGTGTGCTCGCTTTAGGCCCGAAGCAGCGGAGCGCCCGCCAAAGCCAGATCCCGCTGGCGGCTCAAGCGACTTCTTGTCGAAGACGAACACAGATGCCGCTTTCCCAGTGGACTTCTTCTTTGCATCGTAGATCTTCCATGGCCCTGAAAAGGATGTGGGTTGCGGGCTGACGGTGTAGTTGCTCGAGATGTTCGAAGTGAACGACTTCAGCGCGTTGGAGAACATGGTGGTCTTCTATTCGCCCGAGCGGCGATTCTCTGAAGGTGCAGCGAGCGCGTCATGGAATGGTTCGGGGTTTTGTGGAATGCTCGGTATTGCGGCCAGAGTGTCTGAGACGGCAAGCTGAGAATGCGCCTTATGTGTTCAGTGCATCTTGCGCAGGTAGGCCAGGGTCTTGCAGCGGCGTAGAGTGTCACGAAATGTGTCGCGAATAATTGGAGAGTGGGAAAGGCAGTTGGGTATCGGAAGGTAGTAACGCGACTGTTTACACGCGAGCTGCGTAGTGGAGTGTGATAGCCAGGGACTCTTAGCCCACCCATCGCTTCACGCATGACATAAGTTAGGCGCGCGGGGATGCAGTGCCCGCTCCTGACCCAGCGGATGACTGCATACACGCTTCTCGCGAATAACCCCCATTATCCGTCAAGATGACATGGCGGTGTCTAAGAGCCACAAACGCGCCCTTCGGTCTTCTCTGCGGCGGTGAGAAGGGTCTCCGACAACGTTGGCAGTAGACTATATAGAGCTTCGGTCAGCTTCGGCTGTCGCCAAAATAATAGTTCGAGTACGCCATCAACAAGCAGCCGTCCGACGCACCTTCCCTCCCACAACCACCCATTGTGCCTGCACATTTACACGCACATGATGTTTCAACGACGGTCACTACGACTACTTTCCTCGCTAGCCCATCGCGCACCTCAATCGACCGCAGCACCGCTCAGCGCATCGTTGCGATGTCGGAGAGCCTACAGCATACATGCTGATGCCAGCGTCGGCACCAAGATCCAGGATATCGACCCGACGAAGCTCACCATCACAAAGACGCAGACGCCAAAGGACCTGCTACCTCCAGAAGAGCTTATCTTTGGGCGCAATTTCTCGGGTGAGAGATGCGATGCTGGCCCTTAAAGTCTCATAACTAATCGTAGCTTAAGATCATATGCTGTCGCTCGAATGGACAGCATCTCAAGGCTGGCTACCTGCGCGCATCACACCGTACCAGAACCTCAGCCTAGACCCGGCGACATGCGTGTTCCACTATGCCTTTGAGTGCTTCGAGGGAATGAAGGCGTACAAAGACAAGGACGGCAACATCAGGCTGTTCAGACCTGACAAGAACATGGCCAGGTTGAACAAGTCGTCGGCAAGGATTGCCTTGCCCTCGTTTGACCCTGATGCTCTGATTGACCTCATTGGGCAATTCGTCAAGACAGACAAGCGCTTCATTCCGGAGTAAGATGCTCCAGGACTACGACTATCTGCCCACACTGACGAAAGCACAGTGCACGCGGATACTCACTATACCTTCGCCCAACCATGATCGGCACGCAACGCACCCTCGGTGTGGGCCCTCCTGCCTCAGCGCTGCTGTACGTGATCGCCTCGCCCGTCGGCCCATACTACCCCACCGGATTCAAGGCGGTGTCACTAGAGGCTACCGACTACGCCGTGCGCGCATGGCCTGGCGGTGTAGGTGACAAAAAGCTGGGCGCAAACTATGCACCTTGCATTGTCCCACAGATGCAGGCCGCAAGCCGTGGATTCCACCAGAACCTGTGGCTCTTTGGAGAGGAAGAGTACGTTACGGAAGTTGGCACAATGAACTTGTTCGCAGCCATCAAGAACAAGGAGACCGGCCAGCCAGAGCTGCTCACCGCCCCGCTTGACGGCACCATTCTCGAGGGCGTGACAAGAGACTCAATACTCGCCCTCGCACGAGAGCGCTTGGAGCCCAAGGGCTGGAAGGTACTCGAAAAGAAGTTTACCATGAAGGATATCTCTGATGCAGCTGACGACGGCCGTATGATGGAGATTTTCGGCGCGGGAACCGCCGCCATTGTCAGCCCCGTGCGGAAGATTAGCTGGAAAGGAAGGCTCGTCGACTGCGGACTTGAGGACCACGTTGAAGCCGGCCCCATAGCGCTGCAGATGAAGGACTGGATGGAAGCCATCCAGTACGGCGATGAAGACCACCCGTGGAGGTAAGAGCAATTGCGCTTCGTACTCGAAAAACATGCTGACATGCCATAGCTACAAGGTGTTATAAGCCATTCCCAGTGTGGGGGTGTGGCGTTTCCAATGTATGATGAACAGAAGCAAGGGAATGCACTGGCGGGGGACAACTCTGATTAGACGGAGGCCACGCTAGAATTGCGTACTGGGGCGGTTTTATATTCATGAAGCGATTCTTTGCGACTCAAAAGCACACGAAGAGCAATTCTGTGGTTCGGCTATCTGGACGCGGTCCTCGAGGCTGTCAGCTGTCTTCGCGTTGTAGGCGGCTTTGAGCTTGTATAAATTGTGGGGTCGTTCCTGAACAGCATGACGTTTCCGGCGCACGGCGCACCGCACCTACCAGCCACACCACACTAAGCTCCGCTCAAGCTCCCTGTGGTCTCACCCACATCAACACATCGCAACGCGCACACTGCCCTGACAGTCCAATCGCCCGCTCACAGCTGCGCCGCCAACGCCCCGTGACTTTTGTCTCAGTCAATTTTCCTCCGATCCACTCGCCGTGATGTTGCTCCAGGGCGCGCTCGGTCGCATGACTGTGCCAAACTCAGCGGCGCGCAACCTCCCACAGCTTGCCCGCTTCCTCCAGCGCGCCCTCCTCGCGCGGAATGCCTCGAGCCAACCAGCCATCCGTGCCCTCTCTCGCGCCTACACTTCTGCGCTGCAAGGTCGCCGCTCTTATGCAACCACCGCGGCCGCGACCAAGCCGACCGCAACCGTGAAAAGAGCGGTCAAGGCCAAGGCGGCCAAAAAGGCGCCTTCCAAGGCGAAGGCGACCTCGAAGACAACAAAGGCCGCGAAGAAACCTGCGAGGAAGACTGCAGCAAGCAAAGCAAAGCCAAAGCCCAAGAAGGCAACGGCAAAGAAGCCGGCACCAAAGAAGCGCGTCAAGAAGGTGCTCACTCCAGAAGAAAAGCAGAAAGCCCTGGTCAAGGAACTGCGGAAGACTGCTCTCAAGGAACCCGTAACCCACACAGCTGTGACTGCATACCAGTGTTATATTGGCGAAATGACCAAGAGTGCAACGAAGACCGGAGCAACGGCATCGTCTGGGTTGATAGAGGCGAGTCGAAAGTTCAAGGAACTCACCCCAGCTGAGATCGAAGTAAGTCCGCAACGCGTAAATTTACCTTCTATGCTGACTCGTTCATGAAGCATTACAACCACATCGCGCAAGAGCGGACGGTTGCCAAAAGGGCCGAGTTCCGTGCCTGGATCCAAAGTCATACTCCGCAGCAAATCCTTGATGCCAACAACGCTCGCAAGCGCTTGCGGAGGATTGTCAAGACTGGTAAGGGGAGGAAATATCCAGCCCATACCCTGAAGCTTGAGGACGATCGTCAGCCCAAGCGCCTTCGAAATGCATATACTCTGTTCTTTTCAGAGAGACGCACTAGCGGCGACTTCAAGGGTATCTCGACAATCGATGCTAGCAAGCTGATTGCCGCAGAGTGGAAGGCACTGAGCGAAGGAGAGAAGAAGGTACGTCACGGCCTGATGGTTTGTGTATCTCAACTCACGACATAACAGAAATACCGCGACGAGCAAGTGGTCGATCAAGCGAGATACGAACGTGAAAAGACTGCGGCCTATTAAGGATTCCTTCTTTGCGGGCGCTTCACTTGAAAAGAGCTCGCCATGCGGGTGTTTCCATTCATCTTTCACAGCGTGTCCCGGGAGGATGGCAGCTTTTCCTTGGTTCTACAACGATTTGCAGCAATGCGACTGATTGGTGTTTTTGGTCTGGCTACATGCTCTGTGATTGGTCCGGGTGGTTAGTATCGCTATGTTCATGATTCGACGGCGGCAAATGACCTTGTAGACCATGTAGGGCAGCAGCTTCACTAGCAATAATTTCATGTTCCAAAAATCCAATTCGACGGCTTCAGTGGTCCCCTGAAAAGCTTACTCACCTCAATCAGGACTTTGAAGCTCGGCCTGGACGTCTGGTCAAATGCGGTTAGCGAAGCCCAAGCTTTCCTTATCTCTTCCCCAGCCTCGACAATCTGGACCCTCCACAACAGCAACCAGGCATGTCGTCGATCGTATTTCCGCGGTAGATAAGCGTGCGTCGTAGAGACGGTTATCTGCTGCACGTGCGTCACTTGTCAGCCACTGTATGCTTGAATCTCGCGCGAAGAGCAACATGGTGAATTCTACATTCCTTTACGCCCTGAGAAGGCAATATCTACCGAGCTTGTTCAGTGATGACTTCGGAGCATGAAGAAAGTGAGCACACGCCGCTGCTTCATTCAAACAGATTGTCGCAGCTTCAACATGACCAGGATGAGGAGGCTCAGTCAATCATCTCCTCGACGGTGACCAAGGAAGAACAACAGCTAGCAGGCAGCACTGTTGGAGAACGCTTGCCATACAATGATTATACTACCATCGATTGGCTGCATGATCTGGTAACATCTACATCAATACACTGCCTCATAGCGCAAAACTCATCCGCGCCTAGGTTAAAGATTCGTACCGCTTCCGCACCATCCAAGCTCGTCGCGGCCTACGCTACAAGTTCCTATCTCTATTCGACGCCAGCTCTGGCTGGCTTGCCGTGATGCTTATCGGCACTCTGACCGCATGTGTCGCGTTTGTCGTTGATGTTGCCGTCGCAACAGTATCAGACTGGAAACTTGGATATTGCACGCGCAATCCGTTTTTGAATCGCGAAGGCTGTTGCGCCGAGAAGACGCCGTTTCTAATGTTCACCGCTGAGAAAGAGCTGGGAGAATGTAAAGCATGGCACGCGTGGAGTCAGAGCTATACACGCAGCTTTGGAGTCTATGTCGGCTTGGCATTGGTGTTTGGATTGATTAGTAGCAGTGTGACGATGACGACGAAGAGCGAATTGCCGTCTGTGAAAACGGCAAGTGATGCGGTATTGACGCCGCAGATTAAAATCAATGGACATAATGAGTCGGACGATAACCAAGCCGCAACCTCTACGAGTCCAGGTGGTAAAGTCATGTGTAAGTTTCCGCATCAGTATCATCAAAGTCGAATGATGCTTACTCACGGCAATAGACATGGCATCTGGCTCTGGAATTCCTGAAATCAAGACAATCCTCTCCGGATTCTCCATCCCATCATTCCTCTCACTCCACGTCCTCCTCGTCAAAGCCTTCGGCGCCGTCTTCGCCGTCAGCACTGGCATGTGTCTTGGCAAAGAAGGTCCCTTTGTACACATCTCAACCTGCGTCGGCTATCTCGTCGGATCCCTGTTCCCCAAATACTCCAGCAACGGCCGCCAGATGCGTCAACTACTTTCCGCAGCCTGTTCCAGCGGACTAAGCGTCGCTTTCGGCGCCCCGATCGGAGGCGTGCTGTTCTCGTACGAAGAAATATCAACATACTTCCCGCGCAAAGTCTTGTGGAAAGCATTCCTCTGCTCGCTATCCGCAGCCATGGTGCTCAAAGCACTCAACCCAACCGGCACAGGCAAACTCGTGCTCTTCGAAACAAATTATGGAACTGACTACTCGCCCGTTCACTACCTCGTCTTCGCTCTCCTCGGAGTCGCAGGCGGCATCTTCGGCGGCCTCTTTTGCAAACTCAACTTCGCATGGTCGAAATGGTTCCGCGCATTCAGCATCATCAAGCAAAACCCCGTCCTCGAAGTCGGCATCGTAGTCCTAGCCACCACACTCTTACAATTTCCAAACCCCCTGACACGAGAGCCAGGAGATATTGTGATCAAGAACCTCCTCGTCGATTGCGGCGACAACGAGTCTCAACGATCATGGGTATGTCAGAACGAGTCCGCAGCACAAAACACAAACTGGAACTATGTGGGTTACTTGGTCTACGGAACCCTAACTAAACTCGTTCTCACGATTATCACTTTCGGCATCAAAGTCCCCTCAGGCGTCATCATCCCCGCTCTCGACGCAGGCGCGCTGTTCGGTCGTCTTGTAGGCCAACTCATACCCAGCATCAGCCCCGGTATCTTCGCTATGGTGGGGGCTGCCGCGTTCCTCGCTGGAGTGTCTAGGATGACTATATCGCTTGCAGTCATCATGTTTGAACTTACGGGGCAGTTGTCGTATACTGTGCCAAACATGTACGTTCCTGCACTTCTGCACTTTACCCGCGCCAGAGAGACAATGTTAAGTATTACAGGCTCGCAATCCTCATCGCAAAATGGGTCGCAGACTCCATATCCTCTGAAGGCGTATACGATCTCGCACAGGTAAATAAATCCCCGCATCCCCAACCCCAACTCCAACTTCCAATCCAAATCCCGTCTACTCCCCTTCCCTTCCCTCCCTCAAACAACGTCCTAACAAATCAACGCAGACCGTCCTAGGCCACCCCTTCCTCGACCCCGACACAGCCCTAACCATAATCCGCAACCGCGCCCGCCTCACCGAAACCCTCATCCCCCCACCGCGCACAATGTCCGAAATAACAGTCCACGTCCCACCCACAAATCTCGTACCATACTCACTCCTCAAGCAAAAACTCGCACAGCTGCACGAGCGCGGATTAATGGATGCGGGGCTGGTGTTAGTGCAGAGCAGTAGTCGTACGACGGGAGGAGATGTAGCCATGTGTCAGGGATATATTTCGCAGTCGGAACTCGAGTTTGGACTGACGAGGTTGAAGCCGAGTAGTTTTCCGGCGGATTTGCAGGTTAGGGTGCTGGGTCATGCGATTGATGATGGACCGGCGCCGGATTGTCTTGAGATTGATTTGACGCCGTTTGTGGATCGGACACCATTGAGCATATGCGCAAAGGCGCCGCTGGAGTACGCGGTGGAGATGTTCTCCAAACTGGGCTTGCGGTATTTGATTGTCACTGAAGAAGGGACTGGGCGAATGGTGGGCGTGATCATCAAGAAGAGACTGGTAGGCTACCTTGAGCATCTGCGAGAACATGGAAACGAGGATGAGTGAAGGGTCACGCAGTTAAAGTCGAGGTCATAATTACGAATCTTTGCATTAACAAGAGTTGCGCTTAACGCTCGAAGATACACATACTGCTTCCTGACCAACGAGATATAGCTAGAACAACCAAGTGGTTCCATCTTGTCGCGCATGGTCAAGCACTATTGGTGTCGCTCCAAGCACATATCGTAACGTTGTAAGATTGACCACTGCTTCCAACAACCAAGCCCAGCGTGGTATAGGACAGTTTACTCCTCAGCCTCAAGAGGAGCCTCCTCATCGTACTCCTCCTCAGCATCGGAGATGGAGGCCTCTTGGTACTGCTGGTACTCGGAAACCAAATCGTTCATGTTGGACTCAGCCTCAGTGAACTCCATCTCGTCCATACCCTCACCAGTGTACCAATGCAAGAAAGCCTTGCGCCTGAACATGGCAGTGAACTGGTCACCGACACGCTTGAAGAGCTCCTGGATGGAGGTGGAGTTGCCGACAAAGGTGGCCGACATCTTGAGGCCGCGCGGGGGCACGGAGCAGAGGGCGGTCTGGACGTTGTTGGGGATCCACTCGACGAAGTAAGACGAGTTCTTGTTCTGGACGTTGCGCATCTGGTCCTCGACCTCCTTCATGGAGACCTTACCACGGAAGTAGGCAGAGCAGGTCAGGTAGCGGCCGTTGCGGAAGTCGGACGCAGCCATCATGTTCTTGGGGTCGAACATTTGCTGGGTGAGCTCTGGGACGGTGACGGCACGGAAGGAGTGTGCGCCACGGCTGGTCAGAGGAGCAAAACCGACCATGAAGAAATGGAGACGGGGGAAGGGCACCATGTTGACGGCCAACTTCCTCAGATCAGAGTTGAGCTGACCGGGGAAGCGCAGGCAGGTGGTGACACCCGACATGACGGCGGAGACAAGGTGGTTCAGGTCGCCGTACGAGGGGTTGTTCAGCTTGAGTGTCCTCATGCAGATGTCGTAGAGAGCCTCGTTGTCAATGCAGAAGGTCTCGTCGGAGTTCTCGACCAGCTGGTGGACGGAGAGGGTGGCGTTGTAGGGCTCGACAACGGTGTCGGAGACCTTGGGCGAGGGCACGACCGAGAAGGTGGCCATCATGCGGTCGGGGAACTCCTCGCGGATCTTGGAGATCAAAAGCGTGCCCATACCGGCACCGGTACCACCACCGAGGGAGTGGGTGATCTGGAAGCCTTGGAGGCAGTCGCAGCCCTCGGCCTCGCGGCGGACGACATCGAGAACCTGGTCGACAAGCTCGGCACCCTCAGTGTAATGGCCCTTCGCCCAGTTGTTACCAGCACCAGACTGGCCGAAGACGAAGTTGTCGGGGCGGAAGAGCTGTCCGAACGGTCCAGCGCGGACGGCGTCCATTGTACCGGGCTCGAGATCGACGAGGACGGCACGGGGCACGAACTTGTTGCCGGAGGCCTGCAGCTGTCAGTCTGCGCGTCCAGAAGTAGCCCGGGGACCACGTGACGCACCTCGTTGAAGTAGACGTTCATGCGCTCGAGCTGGAGGTCCGAGGTGCCATTGTAGACACCGGAGCCGTCGAGGCCATGCTCGCCGGAGATGGTCTGCCAGAAGGCGGCACCAATCTGGTTACCCTGCACGCTGTCAGTGTCGTCTCAATCTCAATGAGCGTCTGAGAAGCAACTTACGCATTGACCGGTCTGAAGGTGAACCTATTGCTCGCAGTATCGTTAGCTGTTGTTCGAGTGTTTTGTTGACCCTGAAAACGCGGGGTCGACGCGCGCTGCAGAGTCTTCGCAGCTTGGGGGGCAACACGTACAATCTCACGCATGATGGCGGGTGTGGGTGAGGTAAGAGAGTCTGCTGGAGCTGAAGATGGGGTGGGTGCTGGGATTTGGGCGTTGGTAGTCGCTGGTGTCGAGATCAGGACAGACGAGGAGCGAGGAGCGGTCAAGAATGTGGGTGGAGCTGCACTAGCGCGGGTCTGTGCCTGCACCAAAACAATCGCGGACGCGCCTGCCCTGTGCCGACACGACCAGGCACCAGCCATTGCCCCGCCCCACCACAACACACTTGTGCACACCCGCAGAGTCACGACATGTGCATTTCCGATATCGTTTTCGCGGCACCAGATTTGCCATTTCTTTGCATCGTTCTATAATTTATCTGTGGGTGATCATCTCTAAGCCTCTTCACAAGAGCGCTTTCCGCCTGGTCTCCACTGAGCCGGATTGTCCGGTTCTGCAATGCACTTCAACCATCACGATGATCTCCATTAGACACCGAGACGACCCTATAGCTCCTTCTTCCTTTCTCCATGAGAATACCCATTTGCCTTACTCCGAATCTTGACCACATCCGGCATCGTCCACAGATTCGGCCAATACAGCTCATACTCGTCTTGCCTGTAGTTCAGCTGGTGCCTTAACCAGATGCCCCAGACAATATAGTAGTACGCGCCCGTGCCCGTCATCAAATGCCACCAGCCATGCCCTTCCAGCAGGAAGCCCCATGGCATGCCAATCTCTCTGCGCCACGTGATCAGTTTGGAGCAGTACTCGTTGTCGAGGGACCAGACAGCGAAGCCACCTAGGAAGATGCTAAGACCAAAGCCGATCATTTGCCACATAATTCGCAGCGTCTCACGGTCTTTCTCATCTTCGCGTTTTTTTGCTGCTGGCGCACCACCGCGGACCCGTGGGTTTGCAGCTTCTCTCTCTTTTGACCTGAACTTGGGCCGAATGTTGACTTCCATGACATACATTGCTCGGAAGAGTACGACTGCCGTCAGGATGGTGTAGGCGTTTTGATGGAACGCTGGGTCTTGGAGATAATGGTAGTATAACGTGATGAAGACGGAGAGTGAGATGAGACCCGTGGCGAGTACTATCCTGTACACCCGCGACTGGGCGTAGGAGAAGGTCGCATAGTTCATTAAGCATGTCGTGTAGATCATGGACAACTCATCCACGAGTTGCATGGGATCTGTGGTGGTCAGCCGTGCTACAAGGAAAGAGTAAAGATACCCACATTTCAAGGTTGCATGGAACAAGAAGCTCCCGCTTCCAACCAGCAGATAGCCGATGAAGGCTACCAGAAAGACCTTGTCATGGCCGTGCTTCAGACAACTGCGAATACCCTTCGTCGCCAGATAGATGAACAGCAGATTGGTGAGTGTGTTTACAATTTCCGCCGCGTACTGTGTGACAACATAATTCTATCAAAGTCAGCTGCAATCCTCATGTACCATTCCCATACATACTTCTTCACACCAATCCAACGTCGAAGTCACGGGCGACCATCTCCCAGTCTGCTCCGGAGGGTATGCTATTGAAGGCAGCTTCGAAAAGAAAGCTGACGCCATATCTGACCTTCTCGAAATACTTTTGTGCACAAAAGTTTGTGTAGAACCAAGGCAGTCTGTGCAGCAAGGAAACGACCGGACCTTTCGGAAGGAGCGTGATTAGCAAGCCACAAGCGATAGGTCAGGCCTTGCTGGTCCGTGACAGCAACGATAGGCTAATGCGCAGCGAATGACGTGCACAGTAGAATATGCAAAGGAAAGGGACGTATGCACTGCTGTAGTTGGGAAAATTAGTGAAGGGTACTTTGCTGTGTACATTCGCTGGCTGGTAATCTTCAAACTCGCGACCAATCACATGCGACCGCGGCACCGAACCGAGAAAGCTTGACCTCAACCCGCACCGCCATCAAGCACTGCGCGTCAAACCACGTGCAATCCCGACTAATCCCAACACCAAACCAACACATTCAAAGTACCATACAAATAAACCACGCCAACACACCGACCCGCAACTTAATTCAAAATGGCAATGCCAAACGAAGCCCTGCAAAAGGTTCCTCACCCACCTCCTCCACACAATATCCCCCGCCCACATATCTGACAAACACGCAACACCACGAACAAGACTAACATGTGAGATCAAGGTCCTGCAAGAAATCTCTCAAAAAAAGGCTTTTGCCGAACAACAGCTCCTCATTGTGCGCCAGCAGAAAACAGCCCGCACGCGCGAGGGTCGCATGCTGCAACTTACTTCCTCGGAGGTGTCTTCGCTGCCGGCGGAGACGCGTGTGTATGAGGGTGTTGGGAAAATGTATGTCCTTTCCACCATTTAAAGATCCATTCAAACCCTACCTCACCTTCTCTTACCGTCATCTCTACTCTCCCTCCCAAGGTCACTGACATGTGTGACTGAACTGGCGACACGATTCCCAAGTCTATAGTTTCCAGATTACTGTAAGATACTAACGTAAGGAAATAGGTTCGTCCTAACCCCTACATCGTCCGTGCAAGCGCGTCTGCAAGCCGAGAGCGAGGCGCTGGTCAAGGAGATGTCGAATTTGGATAAGAAGGAGGATTATCTGGAGAAGACGTATGCGAATAGTAAGAGTAGTTTGGAGCAGGTGCTCAAGGGGGCGAGTTGAGATATTTTTATTGAAGGGGAGGAGAAGGAGATTCGTGAACAGAAGGGCGGTTGGGTGGACGTGAGTGGGATGATTGGTATGAATGCATGAATATGGAATACAAGGCTTGATGAAATAGATCAGGACAAAGATGGAGGGAAAGAGACGAGACGAAGCATCACGACAAATCAAGCACAAACCCATCGCCAAACACAATAACCGCAATGCCGCTTTCTCAAATCCATACTTTTCAACTACACACACACCCCTCACCGTAACCGCATAACCATCCCCTCCACCCCCTCCACGCACCCCCTAACCCCCTCCGCCGCCCTCGCAACATACGCCCCATCCACAACCCTATGATCCGCACTCCAACTAAACACACACTCCTCCCTCCTCACCAACTCACCCTGGTCCCCAAACGCAGGAACAACCCTCGCCTTCCCGATCCCCAAGATACCCACCTGCGGCGTCGAAATCACAGGCGCAACAGCCGTGCCGCCGATACTCCCGATATTGCTGACTGTAAATGTTGCGCCGGTGAGATCTGCGGATGTGAGTTTCCCCGCGCGAGCGAGGGTTGCGAGACGCGTGATTTCATGGGCTAGAGATGCGATGCTGTGGTCTTGCACGTTTTTGATGACAGGGACCATCAGGCCCTGCGGGGAATCGACTGCGATGCCGATGTTGTGGCTGCCCTTGAGTACGATTTGTGGTTTATTGGGATTGGTCGTTGTATCGAGGTGTGCGTTTAGGAGGGGGAAGTCGAGTAGGGTGAGCGAGACGGCTTTTATGATGATAGGGAGGGGCGTGACGCGATTGGGTTTGTCGAGGCCGGTGTTGTACTTTTTGCGGAGTGTGGTTAGGCTGCTGAAGTCGACGACGTCGGTGTAGAGGAAGTGGGGTATTGAGAGCGATTTGGTCATTTGCTTGAACATGCCGGATTGGACTGGTGTTAGGGGTTGAGTGCGGTCTTCGACTTGTCGAGTAGCGGTTGGTGGCGCTGATGTAGACGGTTTTGAGGATGTGGTGGCTGCTTGCTTTGCGGTTTCGGCATGCCGTTGAACATCTTCCTTCAGCACGCGTCCTTCTTTCCCTGTGCCTTCTATATCCTCAATCTTCAACTTATGCTCCTTAACTAGGTGTCGTACAGCTGGTGTCGCTAGCGAAGCGTGTTTCCCCAGCTCTCGTGGTTTCGACTCGTCTTTCGTAGGATTCGGTGGGAGAGGATCCGCCTGCTCCGGGAGCGGCGTATCTCCAATCGACGCCTTAGTATCATTCCGTCCCACTTCAAGCCCTTGCTCTTGCTCCTTTATATCCTTCTTCCCCTCCTTCTCCGCCGCCCCATTCAACAGCGCCGCGTCAGCCTCGGATATCTCGCTTTGTATATCAATATCTACAAGCGGCTTCAAACGTCAGCAATACCCCCTCACCCCTCACAAGTCCTCAACATACCTTCCCAACCTTCGCCATATCATCCGGCTCATAATACAGCTTCTTAATAACCCCATCAAACCGCGACGTAATCTGCCCAATCTTAGCCCAACTCCCCACTACGCGCACATACAGCATACCTCAACAGAAGCTTTATCCGACTGAACTTCGCATATCGGATCAAACTGCTCGACGCGCGCTCCCGGCTTGACGAACCATTGAATAACCTGACACTCGGTGATACCTAAACTTGCATTAGCAACCGCATCCTCTTATAGCAATTGGAATCCCTTACCCTCGCCAATATCCGCCAACAAATACGGCTTCACAGCCAACACCCTCTTCGACGCATGAAACCCCCTCCTCTGCTCCCTCAAACATATATTCACCGGCGCATTAATCGATACACGCGCATTGCTCGCCCTACTACTCTGCCCCACGAACCGCGCCGCTTCTCTACGCGCAAAAGTCTTCATGGCGGGACGTATGTGCAGGCGAATTGTGTGTGCGAAAAGAACATGGCCGCAGGTAATCAAGGGACGCGCGATGTTGATTGTGAATGCAGCTGTGTAAAGCCGATAGCAACCGGCCTCGGTTGTGACGCAATGGCGGTAGCGGAGTTTGGGGTAAGGCGGCTAGCTTGAATTGGTATGGTGGATCGCGGCTCAAGACTTGCTCCTTCTTCTTCTGCGCGGTCAGATGTGTTTTTGTGAGTGGTGTAGAGAGCAGAATTTTTGTTGGGGGGAGGGTGAGATACGCGTCTGCTTGCCGGTGTCCCGTGCCAAGGGTCACACATCTTATCTGGATCGGCTCCAGCAACGTTCGCTCAACTAGCAGATAGTATACCAATTCTGCTTCGGCTTCGACATTCACTCAAACATATCAAATGTCCACAACATCAGGAGTATTATAGTATTGCGTCTACTACATCAGACAAGCTTCCTCTCAGCCATGCCCCAAATCTATCCAGACCAGCCCAAGTGTATCAACAAGAGTCCTGTACATCCATCCCATCGCGTGCCATGCAAGAAGATCAACATTAGATTCACACTGTGGACGACGGCGTCCCGGTATTATTAGGCGTTTCTTGAGCCTCTGTCTGATCAGAAACAGGCCGAGTGGCCTCAGCACTCGCATCCACGTGCTGCTCCTCCTGTGCGTTTTCGAGCTCAAGCTCCACTTCGTCTGCAGGTACTTCGTCCGCGACGATCTCGCCATTAGTCTGAACCGCCTCTTCCCCAGTTTGTGTCTCCGGCGGAATGGCATTGGCATGCTCAATCTCGTCAGTGACGTCTTCTATCCGGCCTCGCTCGATTTCTCTCTGAGAAACTTCGAGATCGACGGAAACGCCATTCGTCATTGGCTCTTCGACGCTCTTCTGCTTTTCCCTGTCTAGTATTCCCAGGCCCCGGACAGCTCGCCTCATGCCCTCTAACCTCGCTTTCTCGGTCACAACCATTCGGCGGGCCAGTTCTTTCAGGGCGCGTCTCCCCATCTCCACTCTGTTCTCCTGCCAGGACGCTAGCTCGCTCGCAACGACCTGCTGCGTGTAGCGCAATTCTCGTCCCAGATCTTCCAGCTCTAGTTTACTCTTGTCCATCTTCTCCTGCGCGTCGCGTTGAACACGCGATCTCGCATCGTCGAGCAGACCCAATGGCCAGCGATCAGATCGCCGCACGGACAGGTTGTGTCGGTCGATTGCTTTCTGGGTTGCTGACATGGATGTGATGAGTGTAGAGGGACGGGCCAGGGATGCTAGGATAGCGGTTATGGTGCTCGAAATGGCATGCATGCTGTAGTAAAAGCCCGCCATGGGACTAGCTTCACTCTGTGCCAGCGTTTTCGTGTACTTCTCGAATGCCCGCAAATGCGTCTCGGGCAAGAAACGCAGCGTGTGAACAGCTGTATTGGACAGCTTAGCAGCATCGTTGTAATCCAACGACGACGCTCGGATCTTGTTGGTGCGGCGAAGCACAGATTTCGAGGCGTGATGCAGCGCGCGGATGTTCTCGCGCATGTGTTGCACGAAAAGTTCGACTTCTCGCACATCATAAATGGGGGCGTATTCTTCGCGTAACCGTTCGACACGAAGTTCAGCTTTGCGAGCAGACCGCTCAGCGAGCATGCTGGAGTCGATGTCAGGGACGAGGAAGAATTCCCACACCATTTCATGGGTCGAGAAGGTAGGATGGCGGAGCAGAATCTTGAGGAAGGCATCCAGTCTCAATTGAATATCGCGCAAGACCGAGCGCGAGGGCCTCGAGGGGATCAGATATGGCGATGCAAGATTCGTGATTGCAGGCAGCCATGATGCGGGATGTTCTTGAGCGAGCCATTTCGCAAGGTTCTCAAAATCGTGCGAAGATCGACGGCAGGTGGTTACTGTGATTGTACCATTACCGTTTGGTGCACCAGACTTCAACACAAGCCGCACTGAGCCGTCTTCTACAAAGAAGGATCGAACCACAGTGGTAGTCCGTCCGTCTGGCCCAGGCTCGTTTGATAGGAGCACAAGATCATCGATTCTATTGCGAACATCATCGTCTTTGGCAAGTTCGACAGCCGTCAGACCTCGTGCGTCTCGATTTGAGAGGTCGACTCGTGGATCTTGATATAGTACCCGCACCATATCCGTGCGACCGTACTTGCTCGCCACCATGAGTGGCGTGAACTGCCTATCATTCGTGGCATTGGCATCGGAATCGCACCGGTAAAGCAGCTTGACTGCAATTTGCGGGTCAGTGATGATATGCAGCAGGCTGTTTCCTTTGTTGTCCACGTGCTCATCGAGATGGAGTGGTTGACCATCGCCTTGTGCATGTGTTGCTGCCAATAGCGCCTTGTCTACCATGTCGTGGTACTGGTCGTGGTCATATGACCTGCATAACGCAAATATCGGTGTCTGACCATTCTTATCCTTCAACCGCCATGGAAGGAGATGTCCAATGCGGTCGAGAAGTCTGGGCTGGTGAAAGAGGTAGTGCGCCATGCATCGACCTTTCGAGTCTTGCTTTGCGATATGATCCCTGAGCTCTTCTGGGCTGGAGCTGTTTTCTAAGATGTAGCTGAGAATAGTATCCGTCGTCTTTGAATGCGCCAGTTGCACAGCTGCGCTCAACAAGGTAGTCCCCTCATTATTCTGATCCTCAAGTACCCATCTTGGGGAGTAGTACTCGTTCAGACTCAGAAGGTATTGTAATGCCTTGTCTTGCTTGCTTTCAATAGCCATCATCAACACTGATTCACCATCGTTCCCTTGTGTCATCGTGAGCTTCTCGATCGATGTGTCGCCTTCGATGCCGCTAACGTGCGAGTCGAACGTAGTGCGAGATCTGAACGAGTGCATGGAGCTACTCGACATACTTCGCGTGTCCATGGAAACCCGTTTCTTCAGCTTTGGTCGACTCGGCAGCGGCGGCGTCTCAGCTCTTTGGAAGGGAAATATGTGTGCCAAGGGGCCGTCTTCGTTCTTTCCCTTACTATGGGATCGATTTCGATTCCTTCTTTGTGGTTCAAAGTCGCCGTTCATCGTGGTTCCTCCTAACGATGCCAGATCCGAGAAGCTGGCCGCGAATCTCACGGGCCTATGGTTTTGCCGAACATCATCATCGTCGGAGCTCATGTCCATGTTCTCATGGAAAGATCTGTCAGGCTCTAGGATGCCTTGCATTGTCGCAAGATCGCCGGACTTGGTTGCCTGCCACAGTGTCCGGTTTCGGTGGCTCGCTCTGCGAAGACCGCCAGAATCTTGTGATAGGTAGGACAGTACAGCCTCGAAGGTGCTCAGGGCGTATCCCATCTCTCCGCTTTCGACGTCATCAATGAAGATGAAGTGGCGCATATAGGACAGCCGTGCCTGCAAATGCCTGACTGGCGCCCGGATTACAACGATTAGGAGTAGTGACACGAGAGTATCAGCATTTATCGTAAGTAATGGGTCGTGTTTCTCGGAAATTGGGTTTCCATTTGCGACGGGTTTGGGCGTTGCTTCATTGGCAGACGATTCTGCGTCGGGCATGGTCATGTGCTTTTGCACGCCGAGTAATATCTCCAGCATCTCTTGCGGACTGCCAGCGACGCCCATCTTTTTAAACATGTCAACAGCCTTCGACAAGCGCACCGCCAGCTCTTGCTTGCCTTTGCGCCCATGACCTATGTCGATCCCGACCTGCGATATGTCGATGTCGACCATTTGTCGTGTTCGTCTCTCCAGCTCAATGTCTTCCAGTCGCCGTATATCGCATATCCGCGGGAAAAGGATCCTGTGGTGCACCTGCTCGGCAATGTACCGCTCAATCATGCGCTCTACTATCGGCCCCGTCAGGTCTGTCGTTGCGCCAAGGAGCGAAAGCTGTTGCTTATCCACCATCTGGAACAAGTCGATCGCGGCCGTTACGGCAGTTTCCAGCGAGTTGCGCATCTGGACCTCTTCGTCGCCAATTTCTATTTGAGACACGAAACCATTGGGACCTGACATGCTGCTGTGCATTGATAACGGCGCAGTTTCCGCAGAGGATACCGATCCACGTCTCCGTGAGCTAATCGACCGCCGCGAGCTCATCGAAGAGCGTCGCGAACTCCGCGTGGGCGTGGCTGGTAACGGCTTCTCCAGCTCCTTTCCAAACTCCTTGAACAGTCGCTCAAGGCCTGGCTGCATTTGACGCGCAATCATGGGGAAGTGGTTCAAGAGGTCGCTGAACGACTTGACTTCCTTCTTGCGCGGCATTGCGGAGCTGGCGGCCCCGGAGGAGCCTGGTGCCGCCGACTGTATCGCGGCCACCTCCTTCTGCACCTGTATGGTCGCCGGTATGATGGGAGTCGGCTCCCAGGTTCCGATGAGGGGTTTCGATATGAAGTATACGAGCCATGGCTGCGCATCGAAGGTGTCGGGGTAGTATATGGTGTCGGTGAGGAGCTGTGCCTGGTTCAATGACTTGAATCCTGTATCCTGTAAGCCCTAGCCGTCTCCCGAGCGCGCGATATGCATGCGCACCTTTGTTGCTGTACACAAACGCATCCTTTACTATCACCGTCCTTCCGTTCGCCGTGGTGAACTGCTTCGCCTTTCCTCTCGTCTCTCTGAAGCTGCCCACGTCCTTGACCTGGTTGTTTGGGCCCACGCCGCCCGGCACGCGCAGCACATGGCTTGCTAGGAAGTCCTCGGAGCCGCTGAGGTCCGCGTACAATGTGTTTGTTTCTTTATCTCGCGAGGTCAGGAGGACTTCGGTGGTGGGCACAAGCAGGACCTAGACACTCTTAGCTTGCGCGACCACAGAAATGGCATTGGCAGGTCGCATACGTGGTGCTGGGCCGGCGAGCACTGGCTGGGGAGTGCACTACGGAAGAAGGCCCGTAAGAAGGGATTCAGCACGGGAGGCATTCAATCGACATCAAGCGTGGTCGGCGGGTCGGCTAGCGAACAGGGAGCATCAGTGCTCGGGATAGGCGCCGGACAGAGCCGGTAGTGGTGGTGGTGGTATGGTTTGGCGGTGGTCGCGAACGGATGCCTGGTGCAATGCGGCGAGATGCGGAGGTTGCAGAGAAGGTGCCGTGGTCCGGACAGCCAGCAGATGTTGTCGCAGAGATCAGGTGATGCAATGTCCAAGTGCACGCACAAGAAGGAGCGTGTATGGCGGCTGCAGCGTGTGGGTGGGATGAGTGAGTACTGATGATGTGTAAGACGGCAGTTTGGCTTGTGAAGGTTACCACCGCGTCCCTGAGTTGCTCAGCCAATAGGTGCACTAGTGCTGCCGGGAACTTCGTCATCGTTCCGCAGTCCAGCCTTTCGTGTCTCCGCACTCTACATGGCATTTGGTGAAACATCCATGCCGCGCTGGATGGGACATCGCTATTTACCACATATTTGCTTCCATTGCTCGGGAATTCCTTGTGGCTGTCTGAGACAGTACAAGAGGCAATGGCTGGATCCGTGGTAAAGGTCTCAACTTATGAACAAAACATTACACGCGCAACACGCATCAAGTCAAAGGATTAGTCTACTTTGGGAATACGCTCGACTAAATTATGTACAGAAGAAGCAAATGCATTATCTCTACGCCCTCTTGCACAGCTTTGTGCCATAATCAATCACACTCCACTTCTCTGTCCCCGGTGTCGTTTGCGTGTAAAACACACCTGTTGGGTCGTACTTTTGCCGAAGCTGGAACAGCCGCGCGTAGTTGGAGCCCCAGTACGTCTGTTGCCAGTTGGGCTCGTAGAGGTCACCCTGTCCAGATTGTTAGCATTGCTCGATGTGGTGGAGCGAAAGAGACTTACCTCGTTGACATAGCTGGCGCCACCAGGCGACACGTCGCGGAGTCGCTTACCGAGGACATTGGTGTTGAAAGCTTCGCGCTCCTTCTTGACAGCCCAGCTCTCGGTTCCGCTCATCAGCACGTTGGTGATGACGAACGAGCTGGCATTGCGCCAGGTAGGGTGGATGGCATTGTCTACCTTGGGATTGGCGTGACCAGGGTTGACAATGTGTCCGATGTTGATGCCGAGCTGGGTAGGCTCGGGCTGAGCCGCGTAGATCAATGCATCTACAATCTTGTCGCCGTTTGCGCTGATATCGGACTGTGTGAAGAGACGACCACCAACGATGGAATTGGCATTCGGGCCCTCGTCGTCGAACATGTCGATGTAGAACTCGAAGAATGTGGGGAAAGCCTTGGCGTGCTTCTCATAGGGCACTCCGGCGGCGTCGAGCTGGTCGAAGAATGGCTTCAGGACAGTGTTGAGTTTCGCCATGTCCATGTTCGGTCCCACAAACGGAGCGATCTGAAGGCGGTTCGGGCCGGGTCCATTCTCAAAGTACACGAACATGCCATTGTTCGAATAGTGGTTGGCCAAATTGTGGAAGATCTTGAATGCCTTGGCGGCCAACGCGATGTCGCTGGTGTGCGTGTCGTTGATGTACACTCTAGCGCCGGCCGTAGGTACTTCTGGGAACGTCTTGACAGTAATCGACGTAACGACCGCGAAAGTGGACGGACCGCCTCCTTTCAGAGCCCAGAAGAGATCTGCGTTTTGGTTTGCATTGGCCGTAACGTAATTGCCCGCCGCGGTGATGGCGTCGAAAGAGAGAACATTATCTGCTCCCATGCCGTAGATGCCAGTCAAGGGGCCGTGGCCACCACCCTGGATGTATCCGCCAGCCCATCCGACCGTCTGCTTAATATTAGCCACAGTACAGCCATGTGTAAGAATTGATTGCATACCGGGCACTCTCCTCCAACAATGACCACCTTCGGGCTTTGTGCGAAAGCCTGACGATACAGCTCGCGTCCCTGAACGCCAGCGCCGACGGTTGCGGCGCCACCAGTCCAGCCGCCGGGGCCGCTGTACTTCTTGATGAACTTTACGTCCTTGAAGCTGTGGGTGTTGATGATCAGAGATCCGAAACCAGTCGAGCGACCCCTGTGCTCATGTTAGCAAAGCGGAAATTTCAGTGGAAATTTGATGGCCTACATGAAGTCATGACCGGTGTTGCGTATGATTAGGCGAAGGTTGCGCTGACGTGCAAAGTCAACTCCCGCCTTGATCTGGTCCTTGGTCTTGGCCACAATAACGTAGTTTCCGTAGAAGCCGCGCGTGCAGGGCTCCGACGGATCGGAGGTGGGCAAGCAGGTGTTGTTGGTGTAGATTGGCCACAGGTTTGCAATGGGGTGGTCGGTTCTGGAAAAACAGTTAGTAAGTTTTCTGGAGAAAGGGTGCCAAACACTTACAGCCATTGCTCGTTCAGCCAATTTGCTTGTGTATCCGCGCACTTCGCTGCATCGTAGACGCTGGATGAGTTGCCGAACTCCTTGTGGCAAACCGCACCCGGAGGGACGGCGACCTGGAGAGTGCCACCAACAGTCTTGTTGAGGTTCTCCCAGTCCTTGTTGGTAGGCCAGCAGGAATTATCAGAGTAACACTACAAAAATGTTTGGTTAGTCTATGAGCTCTTGAAACCATCACGGTTGCGTACCTTGCACTGATAGTTCACACCGTCCACCTTCTTGGTTTCACCAATCCATTTGGCCGCCGCCAGATCTTGACTGGCAACCAGAGCGCCATTGGCAGCCAAAAGCACCGGGGCGATTAAAGAGAAGCGACCCATATTGAACAAAGGCTGAGAAGCAGAGTTGGCTGGCTTGCCACGAGGTGTTCGAGGCTACCCGTCTATATATTCGACATCCAATTACACTAACCACACCGGCACTTTTCCTCTCGCCTTCCACTAGTGCCAGTGGTCGAGGCTTCATTAAACATGCAATCTTCCCTGCACCACGTTTCTGAGGCGTTGACTAGGCCAATACGAAGTCTCCAATACTGCGGCTGTGTGCCCAGCCGTCGACCCTATCCACTACCACTCGGCAGGGTCTTCTGGAAAGAGCTTGCATATCCGCTAAAGGGACCCGGCAACCACTCCGGAAGGAGTGAAGGCTGAGCGGCACATACTCCAGTCGGTACCGTGCCGTTTGGAAATTAGCTTTGCGGGCTGAAATGCGGGGGTTTGATTGATCCGGATGAATACGCGGCAAAGCCGCACGGCCAGCTTCTTTCGTCAGACGGGATGGCTACGATGTGCTGCATGCAAATATAGACGATCTTGCGTCGGAGGCATGAATCCATGGTCCCTGAGCACCATCCTTCGCCTAGTGGCGCTCCAATGGGCCATCATTCCGCGACAAGGCCTTGTAGGATTTTCCGTACTTTCCCCATCAAGTTGTTTGTCCAGAAAAATGGGCAGATTCCAGCCAGTGCCTTGCATGTCTAGGTGCGTGTTCCGACAGATCTAAGATTGATTAGGGATGCATAGACCCGGTCAGACTCGATACAAACGCCCAATGACAGATAATCTCGGAGGTCGTAGGCGAGGCTATTAATTAATGCGCGCTTGATTGTCGGACGCCTAAATGATCCACTGATCCGAATGCTTTGAGTGCGCTATGCTACCGTCGCGTCCCGTTCCAAAATCTTCCTATCTTTTGGCTAGGGAGCAGCTATGAGAACGTGGGGCCCCTAGATTGTTAGTCGCAGTCTTCATCTCTTCTCCACAGCTCTGCAGGCACCACTTCATGTTCAGGGCGTTCGAGATCCGCCATGGATGCAAGTTGTATGCGGTTAGGAGAATGGCGCTACTCCGGCGCGCCACACAGCCGCGAGCGGCAGCGGCTCAGCTCTACTGAAGGCGCGGACCGCAGCGGCACTCGGAGGCGGTGGTATTCTAGTAGGACCGATGTAAATTTCTTAAGCTCACCGCGTATTGAGACTATCCGAGAGCGCCATCAATATAAGCAGTGCTGCGATAAGAAAGTTTTCTCTGGGCAACGCGAGACTGGGAGCTGGGAAGGCGCGAGTCAGGAAAGGAGGAGGCCTTGAACACGCTGAAGCAGTCTAAGTTAGCGTGAACAGGGTAGGACCTTGGCGACACGGAAGCTGGAGCCATCGCCACGAGCGTGCAACATGTGGTAGCGTCCCTTTAACCAAACTCGCTTACTTACACTCTCTCGGACCAGTACAGTGTCTATCCGCCACCTCTGTAGTCTAATGCCTCATCCACGCCAGCATCACGCGAAATCCTGTCAGCAAGAAAAAGCAAATGATTTCTAGTGCCATTCAACATTTCATCCTAATTCTCACTAAACCAATACTCCCCCTCCAAAGCCCACTCGGATCGGTCCTGTTCTTTATCTGCTCATATGTTCCTGAATCGTTCCCCAATCGTTCCTGGATTTACTAACGCAAAAAGCACGCAACGCAGTCGAAGCGGGGAGCGTACATAGCCACTATCGGCTGACTTCCCAATCACGAATCTGCAGCTACGCAAACGGGTCTAGACATCGGTGCTCGTATCAGCAATATCGGAACAATGACCACCGATCAAGTTGGGCCAATGGACGCAGTCTGACTTGTGCAGAATCCTTCGAATCTCTTCGTTCCTGGTTCCGAGTTTTCGGGTACCGTTTTTGTCACGACCATCTTTATCATTATAACCCTACTGTCAGAAAGTTTCAGGCATCTTGCATGTTGCACATCTTCCAAGCGGCCCGTTGGATCGAGGAATCGAGTTGTGTCCAAGATCCTGCCATGTAATCGCAACATTGTAGTGCAAATATGTTATACTAATCATGAATTACCGCGTAGCGCGGACGAAGCGCCACAGGTCGATGCTGAGATCTTCACCGGCATAGTCCCTGTCGAATTGCAACGACGCTTACCAAAGCCCCGATCCCGACGTCCAGGTAGATTCCGAATTTGTCAGATGCGCACAGCGTTGTCTGGTCTAGATCAAAACCAAGCGGTGAATAATGTTGGTTGAGTAATTATGTCAAGTTGTAGTACTGTCGCGCGCTTCAACTACGAGCCAATTAGGAAGTATGCGGTCTTCCTGGCTACATTGAATGCTCTTGCTGTGCCGCAAGTCAAACTCCGCCATTATTAAACATCCTTCTTGCGTCTTCTCTGCGCTTCAACTTTAGGAAAGAACCCTGGAAATGCAAGTTAAGTAGACTGTGATCTTTCAATGCTTGTAGACTGCATTGTAGGACAGGTGACAAGCCCTGAACCATTCTTTGATCGACTTGCATACCGTAGCTCCGTATGCTAGCGGATAAGCGCACGTACAATGGATCTATCTCTCGAGGTAGACTACATTCTAGGAGCTCATATAGCTATTATCTAGTCCTGGGGGTATATCTGAAACATTGTGTCGGAATGTGTCCGAAGGAAGACGCACACTACCCGGTGCACATCGCAGCCGGCGACGCATCGATATACCATTTGGGCCGCGAGCCAAGTCACAACGGAAGGCTTGAAAGCTGCCTAGATGGGTGGAGCGTTGTCTGGATGGACATGGTACTCAGATGTAAGCCCAGGCATGGAAAATTAAGGGGACACTTACCGAAGCGCTTTTATATGAGGCTGGTCTTACCACTGACCGACAACGGCTCCTATTTCTCGTGATATTTCTTGCTTATGTATACTAATAGTAATTAACATGAAACTTGAAAACTGTGTGGTGGCTTTGCAAGGTATCGGATCGGCACGCTCAAGTAGATTCCGAGCAAGGTTGAACCAAGGAGGTATAGTGACTTGAGGCGACACTGAACTTGAGACGATTCCGCGGCTCACACAATTAAACTCTTGCATCCATTCGTACCGATCGTCTCACTCGGGCTTCACGATGGTTTTGGGCCGGGCGAGAGGAAGATGGACGAGCAGAGCAATGCCGGTTGGAGCAGCCATGGGATCTATTCTCAAAAAAAAGGCTTCATCAATTGTCAAATCGGTTCTCAGCAGCTGGAAATGTCCGAACACCTCCACGAGGAATCGATCAAATCGTTTTCTCTAACTTCAGCGGCCACTCAGACAAGATACAAGCATGTCCTCTCTGTTGGACGAGCCCTGATGCACTCGCCACTAAGGAGCGAGCCTACTGGCTTTGTATCCCTGGAGTCCAGAAGAAACCGCCTTCATCATCCAGAAGGTTCTCGAGGATCGCATCAGCACGATGCTGGTGAATTGCACACCGGACACGAGAATGACTGTCGCGCATCTCAACTTCGACGTTGCAAACCCATTCGAATGCGAAGAGCAACACGATGTCGCCGTTTGACGCGGTGTAATAGTGGCTCTCAATGATTTGCCCTGCGTAACAGGATCATTTGAAGGCAGTGAAGGAGCTCGAGAGGAAGCTTGGCAGCGATGCGGACATCATCCACCGCCTTCTAGACCGCAAGAGCAAAAGTCCGTCTCACCCAGACCGTGCTCATCAAGGCAAGGCTCAAAAGTCTCACCAAGTCAATGTTTTGTGGTGGTTGCTTGAGATGGAGAAGGGACATGGCGTCTTTGGAAACACCGATGGCTGTGGTGCAGGCAAAATTCCCATCATACGTCTCACAACTCATCACCGCCACCCAGTATTGGCAGTCCACGCAGAGCCAATTCGGCTGCCAACGCTGGCGGTCTGTCGTCGATCACCAATGGAGTAGACTTACGAAGAACTGCATGACCGGACTGGCTGCTCTTCTTCGATGACTTCAGAACGGGCTTGAACAAAGACAACATTTTCCTTGACGAGCGTCATCCCATTTATCGGTCCAAGAACGCGGCGCAGATGTTCATCGTCATCACACTCCGCCAAATCCAGATGTTGCCTGACTCTCCCACGACCAGCCGCAAGGGACTTTTCGAGAAACTCATCATAGGTAGGCCAAGGTAAGCCGGACATGTGACCTAAAGAAACAGGGCCGAATTATCAAGAGCTTCCAGGCTTGCTTCCGCAACATCTACACTGGCGAACGCATGGTCGGTACATCCAAAATTCCGGATGGCTGTTTGGATGTTTGAAAAGGACTGAATGGTCAAGAAAGCAGGACCTCATTCGGCTCCTGAGTTCTGATAAGAGGAAACGTCGTTACGAGACTCTCAGCTACAAGCTTCCTCTGGGTCTATCTCGGCATTTGCAACTACAACCTCCGCCTCCCAACCAGCTAGAAAAGTGGATGAAGACATTATGTCTGGGTGATCAACTCTAAGAACTTTTTGGCGAAGCTTGAGGCATTCCCTCATCAAGCTGATAGCTTCCGCATTTCGACCTAAGTCTTTCCACGTGCAAGCGAGGTTGCTCATGGTTGTCAGCGTATTGGGATGATCTGCTCCGAGCTTCTTCTTGCACATCTCCATCCCTTGCAATTGTAGCTCTTTCGCATCGTCCCATCGACCTCGCTTCCTGTAAGCCAAAGCGAGGTTGTTCATGCTTATCAGCGTGTTGGGATGATCTGCTCCCAGCTTCTTCTTGCGAGTCTCCATCACTTGCAAACTTAGCGCTTCCGCATCATCCCATCGCCCTTGATTCTGGTACGTCAACGCTAGGCTGTTCATGCTCGTCAGCGTGTCAGGATGATCTGCTCCAAGCTTCTTCTTGCGAATCTCTAGCACTTGCACCTCTAGCGCTTCCGCATTATCCCATCGCCCTTGATTCCAGTACGTTGTCGCTAGGTTGTTCATGCTCGTCAGCGTGTCAGGATGGTCTACTCCGAATTTCTTCTTGCGGATCTCCATTACTTGCACCTCTAGCGCTTCCGCATTGTCCCATCGCCCTTGATTCCAGTACGTTAACGCTAGGTTGTTCATGCTCGTCAGCGTGTCACGATGATCTACTCCGAGCTTCTTCTTGCAAGTCTCCATCACTTGCACCTGTAGCTCTTCCGCATCGTCCCAGTAGCCCCCAAGTTTGTATGCTAAACTAACCATCGCAATACTCCTTTGCGTATCTTCGTGCTCTTGGCCTAGTACCTTCTTCCGCAGTTCCATAGACTTCTTTGCTAGCGTTACAGCATCAGCAACATTGCCTATTCTCTCTGCATACCATGCTGCTCGGAAAAGTAATGAAGCCCATTCTACTTGCGATCCCTCATCTTCTGGCTGCTGCTCTGCAACCGACTTCGCGTGCGCGAAAAGTGTCTGACAGACTGCCCAGTTCTCAAAATGTCCTATCGGAAACTCTGCGCAAAGATTGCTAACAGACTGCTCTTTCCAGCGCTTCAGCTTGCCACTCGAAGCAAGCCACTTCCGTGTCGCTAGCTGCACCAGCGCGTGCATCTCAAAGCTCGTGCCAGTAGGGTCGACTGAGATGAAGTGGAAGTCTCGAAGCTTCTTCACATCGTGCTCGAACTCCTCCTCGCCCACGCTAGATTGCGATGTATCATCTTTTGCATCGATATCCTGATCATCGTTACCAGGATCTCGTCGCCACTTAAGAAGCGCCTCTGGAATCCCCTGCCGGTCGAAGAAGCTCATAAGCGAGAGCAGGTCTGCCGCCGAAGGCCGTGTCTGCTGTATATACTCGAACGAGATCTGCCACGTGACGAGAATCGAGTTCTTGGCTTCCCAATCTCGGCGGACCTGGCTCTCATCATGGCTAAGCAGACTTAATCGCTTTCGTTCACTTTTCCTAAGCTCGTCGAGGTACTTCGCTACCGAGCATCGGGGTGCTCTCTGCTTGATGTACGCTGCTGCTTGAACAATGGCAAGTGGCATGTATTCAAGTGCCGCTGCAAGTCCAGCCAAGTCGCTGCTTGATTGTTGCGCTTCCAGCTTCTTCTTAAGGAGCGCCAACGCCTGGCCCTTGTCCATCGGCTCGACAGCAACAATATCGCGATGCTCGACCAGCTTCAGCGCCGCTTCCTGGTTCCGCGTTGTTATAATTATCGACCCACGCTCGCAGTGGGGCAGGTACTCGCGTAGTGGTCGGAAGACGGCTCTCGAGTCGTGGGCAGTCTGTCCTTGGTTGCTAGCCGGGGTAGAAAGAAGGAAGCGCGCATCATCCACGTTGTCGAGAACGAGCAGCCACGGGTTCTTGCTATCACGCAGCCAGTCGTGCACCAGCTTGAAGATGTTGGTTTGTGGGTCTCGCCGCCCTTCGATCTTAACGCTGTCGGCGATGTCGTGGAAGCCTTGTTCGAACCGGGTAGCGTTGCTGGCGTGCACCCAAAATATCCATCTCTCCAGCGACTGCTCAGCGGCGCGATAGCAGTGCTCGATGGCTAGCTGCGATTTGCTGTGCTCTTGTTAGGCGCAGGCGTTCAATCACCATCCGAAGGGTCTGCCACAGAACTTACCCAACACCTCCAAGGCCAACCAGCGCCACCCGAGACGCTGGCGCGGAGAATTTTTCCTCCAGCTCATTGAGCAGCGTACCGCGATCGACAAAGTCGGGGTCGCGCCGAAACGGGAGCACACAGGAAGACCGCATTATTTGGGCTTGCCGCGTCTGGATCTGCTCCCTTAATCGCTTCGCTGCGTGTGCTTCTCCTTCTCCATATATGAGTGGTAGGAATACTCCAAAAATGCCCAGTAGACAGTACACTTTGTCTTCCTTTATCATTGTTATACGATGAGTCGCCCAGCTCATCCGCTCCTCAACACTGAGCTTTTCAAGATTCCCTCCTCTTAAGACTTCAACGGGAATCTTCGTAATTTCAAAGATTTCTTGCTCGAATGACCTTTTACTACCTAGCAACTTCCCCTCACTCGAGAAAAACTCAACGCTAGTCGGTGCTATGAGTTCCTGTAGCGTCCAGCCTCGCGTGAACCATCGGGACAGTCGAAACGCATCTGTCTGACAGGCTTGGATGTCGCTGCTCCCTTCTGGTACAGAGACATCCGATAGGTATACATAGCACTTGGATGCGCGCTGATACCAGCGGAACATGGAGTTGATCGCTGTACCTAGCTCGGTTGAATTTGACTTGTCGATGCAGCAGGCGTCTACCCAGAAGTATTGCAGCCCGTCCGCAACTGCTCGTTCTCCACAAAAGCGAATTTTGTCGAAACCGATCTTATCCCTGCCTGTACCACCAATGAGCTCATGGTATGTGACTTCCTGGTCTGCGATCCATGTGTGCGACAGTATAGCGTACGGTGGCGGCTCATCGTCGTCGAAGGAGGTCAGTCCAAAGTCGCCACCTGGCAGCCGCTGTAAGAGGCGCATCCTTGCGCCAGCATATTTTGCTCACAAGACGCTCGCCAAGTGGAAATTAATGTAAAAGAACTTTCGTCGACGGAGGAAGTGCAGAGCACCACATGTTGCTGGACATGCTGATAAGGCTGGGCTCTGAGGGTCACGTGCCAGTGGCCAGCCATGCAGCTGTGATTGGGTGATGGCCAGTGCACTACCTAGGTAGTGGCGGTGCAGGGAGGAGTTAAGCGCACCCATATAAGATATCTCACACCCTCATAGCAGGGGTGATCGAAGCTAAGTGGCTAAAGTTTTAGACGCTAAACTCAATGTACGCAGCGTCGCTTGGCAACTGCTTTAATCTCGAGTTTCTTGAACTTCAACGCCTTCAAAATCAGCATTTTTAGGAGGAAGTCTATCTAAATTTTACGACTGCTAGAATTAGAGCGTTCGGAATATTTAATTAATAGCCATACCCAGATTTTATGCACACATATATCGATAGTTCAACGCGTGTGGAGTACGTGCATTACGAGGGTGCGACTTATCTTATATGAGGATGCGCGTTAACCTCTCCCTGCACGCAGGACTCGGCGCCAGTGCGGCTTTGGCTGCTCGCATCGCTATGACACAGTCGAGCGAAGGGAAGATCGACGTTGTCTGGAGTGGGTCAATATGTACGACGTCTCGTCTGCTACCTATGGTTACCTCCTTTCTTGTTCGCATTCTAATCACCATTTCTACTAAGTCAAGTGCGTGCCATAAAGACAAGCTAGTTGCGAGTCATGTTATTACAACTCTCAAAGGCCAATGCCACCGAAATCAAGTCAAGATCACTATAGCATCCATAAAGTAAGCATGAAACTCCTGTAACTTCTACAAGTAAGATACAAATGCAAAGAACAGATTTCATTAGAAAAGTACGAGGAATATTTACGTATTCAGAGCGTCAACAGGTCCAGAGTCACAAATCTAATGAAGGCGCTAACCTGTAGAGTTTGTAGCAGATATACGCAAGGCAGGACGAGCTCTACGTTCTATTCCAAATTGCGGTCATTTCGGAAAACGCCCAATTCGATATGACCGACAACCGTCAAAGTAATCAAGCGTGATTGACGACCGTACATAGATACCATGCAACACATATCCATAATCTTATACCCACCCTAACTCCTCCACGAGCATTATACCAGACATGGGGGCATCTCCGGCATCAAGCGACTCTGCATACGAGTAGAATTTATCATCGAGAGTGTAAATATGCATACTACAACGTCCTCATAAAGCCGTTCAGATAATGTACCAGAAAAATATGACCTCTCCAAGGTGAGCGGTTTCAGACCTGTTAAAGTATCACGCCGCAACACCTTTGCTCTCCATGCAGCTCCAAGGTTTTCGTCATTATCTTCATCAAACGCGCTGAGTTTCTACCCAACTTCCGAGATCAAACTCTATCCTCTTTTCTCAACAGACACCCCCTCTGCTTATACCAAACTATTTTACCCACAATTCCACCCAGACAAGAAACGATACATCTCAACACCCAACTCAGAACACCCCACATTCTCAACTTAAGCCGAGAACAAAATCCCCACAAAGCCTGTCTCCCAGAAACTTCATCTGCACATTTTTGAACCCTTAGCTAAAAATACGAGATTGAGTGGCACACATACATGTCACTAGCTACATCTTTGAGTAGAAAGAGGAACCACAAGACACCGGTAGCCTCATGATTGGCAACACACACATGTTACGTGCCACATTACAACACAATCCTAATCAACAATACCCATCTTACTACACCAAATATTCCATCTTCCATCCACCATCTCCCCAACCCGACCTCTAACGCGCATCACCCACATCACCCACATCACAACACCGCATACACTGCAACCCCATAAATCGGAGTTTATATCGTATTTAATATATATCCAGACACCCAAGTGCCTTCTCGCAATCTCTTCCCCCAAAAACCCCAACACCCACCCCTCAAAACGCCATGGCTAAGCTATCAAAAATCTACCCTATACTCTCCACCCCATCCGGAATAGCAATAAACAATATACACACACTCCTCCCCACCCCCCAATCCCCTAATTCCTCATTCATACGCGCTCAAATCCAGCGGCACACTACTCCCCCTCCCAGCACGATACCGCTTCGCACCATTCGAAAAGTCTCTCGGTCGAGGAAATTGCGCTTCGTCCTGGAACCGCCATCGCAGGTCGTGGATGGGTACGATTTTGCCTTTCTGCGCAGGACCGCCGCCCATGCCTGGACCTGTTGGACTGCGGATTGAGCCGCCGTTGGTGAGTGTGTAGGAGCTTGCGTCGAGCATTGAGCGTGATGGTGCTGGGCTGGCGGCTGGGCGACTTGGGGCAGCGCTGGGTGGGGGAGGAGGCGCTGATGCTGCGGGTGGAGGAGCGAATGAAGGTGGTGATGGTGCGGCTGCGGGAGGTGGTGGTGGTGGAGGTGCGGCTGGTGATGTGCGGCCGTGGGCTGCGCCAAATGCGTTCCGAGCGGCCTGCTCTGCTAATGATGGCGCGAGACCATTTGGTGCTTTGGGTGGCGGGGGTGCAGGAGCTGGGGGCGGTGGCGCTCGTGACGGGCTGCCATCGTATTTGTATGGATCGTATTCATCGTCGTCGACTGGCGCTTTTGAGGGCGGTAGTCCTGGCGGCGGAGGCGGGGTCGATCTTACGGGCGGTCGCGGAGCAGACGACGGCGGTGGTGGCGGGGGAGCGGGTGGTATCGCCCCAGGAGGAGGCGGGGGTGGTGCGCTTGGTGTCGATGAAGGAGGAAGTGGTGGGGGCGCGGGCGGTGCGCTTCCGGGAACAGGTGGTGCGCGAGCTGGCGATGCTGGGGGTGGAGGTGCGAGTCCAGAGGGCTTTCGCGAGGACGGCGGTGGCATGGGCGGTTTCTTGCCGATTGGGGGCGGTGGTTTCGGCTTCATGCTTATACTCGAGGCGACAGACGAGGGTCTCGAGTCCATCAGATGGCCGCGGAGTGGGTTCAGCGAGGGTCGTGCGCCAGGAACTGGAGGTGCTGGCGGTGCTCCTGGTGGTTTCGGTGCTGAGCCCCGTGGTGGTTTTGGTACTGAGCTGCGCGATGTCTCTGGGTCTGACAGGTATGGCGTGTTGCCCTGGTCTGCGCCGGTATTGACACCACCCGACTTCCTCAATTTCGGCATGCCGCCCGCAAACAGCCCTCCCAGCTGCGGTGCCGATGCCATTGCGCTGTCACCTCCCGTATCGCTGTTGCTCCTCGCTCGGTTCCCTGCAGGCGCGGGCGGCGCGAGTCCAGGCGGCGCAGGCGGTCGTCCCATTCCTGGTACTGGCGGTGCTCCTCCTATAGCGGGTGCTGCGTCTTTTACCTTGCCCACAATCGGGGCAGAGCGGTCGTTGACTTGTGTGACTTTCTTCAGTCTGGCGCCCTTTCCAATGTCGGACAGCAGTGCTCCCTGTGCCATGTTAGCTGCTGCGCTGTGCCATGCGGCCAGCTTCACGTCTTGCGGCCTTTTCCTCCCCGGTGAATGCGACGTACTCTTCCTGCTCCCGACGGCGGCTTTCCTCCCGGCGCCTTCATGCCCGGCATTGGCGGCGGTGGTGGAGGCCCTCCTGCGCCCCGTCCCATGGGCGGCATGGGCGGAGGGGGAGGTGGTGCGGGCATGGTGTAGGGTGCACGCTGGCGGGTGTGGGGTTTCCTGCTCTTTCTGTGGCCAAATAGGCTGCTTCTGTAATATCCTGCAGCCTGTTCGTGTATGTCGGCGTGCAGTGGGTGTCGTGTGGGAGGATTGGGCTTGCCCTTGGAACCTTCGACTGCAGTCGCTGCCAAGCGTCACTCTCAGCCACGCATAGCTTCGTCACTCCCCGAAGGCCGCCGCAACCGCAAAAGTGCCCACTCCACCGCCATGCCGCCCGGCCGCCTGCCAATGCGCCTGTCGTCGCGGCCAGTGTGCCAATTGTGCGACTTTATTTCACAGCAGCCTGCACACCGACGCGCGTTCGCCTCTGTATCAGCACTCAAGGCATCCTCGCTTCGGAGCACACCCGCGCGGAGACATGTTGCGCCACGGACATTTATACGAGGGGCTGCGACGACACCAGCAAGAGCATTTGGAGAGCCGTTTCATGCGCCCGACGAGAGTACACCGCTGTCGGACAGGATTGCTGTGTTGAAGGCAAAACTTGCACAGGTGGAGGCACAGATCAAGGCCATATACGATTCGCCCAAAGTCCAACCCGAGGACTCGATACTGCGGGTGCTCGATGAGCTGGAGGATGTCGCGCGGCAGGCAATCGCAATCCGATCACGGCAGCCGCTGCCAGCAAAGGCGCCCATCCGACAGAGCTCAGCGGGCGCAATACTCTCCGGGTTAAGCGGGGATGACGGTGACAGGACCAGTAAAATCAAGACAAGGTCAAAAGTATTGGGTCTGGAAGCGCTGCCAGCACCAGCATACCTCTCCAAGCTCGCCGAAGACTTCATCCGACACGAGAAGGTCTTTATATCGCCCAACGTGCTCGGCCTCTACATCCACCTCCAACGGCTGCTCGCGCGCCCAAAGACGATACCCGAGGCCCTCTACCTCTACGCGAACAAGCCAGTGCCCGTCGAGGGCTCCTCGCCGCCAAAGTTCTCCAAGCCCTCGCCAAAGTCAGCGAAACAGGCAATCCCCGCTGATCTCGCAGACGAAGCCCTCACAGCCGCCATCGAGGCCAAAGACATCTCCCTCGCGCTTGCCGTAGTCGACCACACATACCGCACACCAGCATGGCGGCGCCACCGCATGATCACCAAAATGGGCCTACCATCAGTGCTAGCCGCCATCACCCCTCTCGCAATCTACATGATTGCCCAAGAACTCTCCGTATACAGCGGCTACATCGACCCCTGGACCTTCAAACTCTACGCCTTCGCCGGAATAAGCACATACGTCATGTGCACCGGCACTTTAGGCTTCGTCGCACTCACTACATACAACGACCACCACGACCGCGTCGTCTGGCGGCCCGGTGTCCCGCTGCTGGACCGGTATATGCGCGAGGACGAGCGCGCTGCGTTGGATCGTATAGCGTGTGCGTGGGGGTTCAAGGAGATTTGGAAAAGGGGTGATGAGGAGGGGGATGAGTGGGAGGGGTTGAGGCAGTGGGTTTTGCTGAGGGGGATGGTGCTTGATAAGCCTGATTTGATGCATGGTATGAATCCTGGGAGATGAGATGGAATAGTATTTTGTGTATGCATTTTGTGTGAGGCTTGTTGATGTGATGTGTATTGTGCGTGAAAGAAATGTTGGAGGTTGTGGTCGTGCCTCCCGACTAGTATCGTGCCTTCCCAAGCATCGTGCCTTCCCTGCGAGAAAGAAAAAGAGAAGTGGCGCCATCGCCTTAAGACGTTCCGTAACCTCTTTGCAGTAATTTGAGGCGTGCTGTTCCATGGCTTTATATTCTTCCATTTCCCCGATAACAATCATGACCTCGTCCACCGTTGAGATGCCCGTCGCAAGGGATTATGAACGAAGCTAATGTTGCGTAGAGATTCAGGCTACTTCACGACTGTATATTTCGAATTATTGAATGCTTTGCGGATATCCCCAAGCGCATTCTACATTCGGTTCTCTCTTAGTATCGCTGAGATGCTGCTGGCGTGGTCAGGGGCGACTCGCCGGGGACAGGTCTGCTGCAAGGTATCACCTGTCTGGTACTCTGGACATGCGTGTGATGGATCAGTATGCATGAACTGGATCCTTTTGCAGGCACGGCGTTAGTGATGCTGCTGGATCTGCTTTCAGGCCATCTTCGATACCCAGCACCGGCCCAGGTCACGAAGACCTGCAACGTTTCTTCGAAAGCATACTCGATGGAGCGGCACCGTCTTCATCAAGTCGAATCTGGGCTACAGACATTCTCGACGAAGACTTTATGAGGGGAAGTGTGTTTCGAGTTGTGAGGACGTCTGGTCATGTTCGAGTGGTAAGCTGTGGTCGCTAAGTCAAACCAACTAGACTAACCATGCAGCCCGTCGGCCAGAGCCGGCCACGTACGACACTTACATAATAGATTGCTCAAGCAGCCTCAACAACACCCTAGCATGTGAATCTACCCCTCGTTTGTGTTTGACTCACATCTATTTGCCAAGCTGCGGTGGACCAATAGATAACCAATATATATTACCTAAACCAAAAGTACTTCATCAAACACCCCTTCTGGCACTTTGGCGGAGTGGTTAACGCGCTGGCCTGCTAATCATCCGAATGGATGGAAGTTAGCCAGTTCCTTCGGGAGGTATGTCTATCCTGAGTCTTCTCATCAAATCTCCAACTAACATGGTATAGCGTGTGTTCGAATCACACAGGTGTCGCATAAAACCTGAAGTAATCACACAAAGTCTTTTTTTTTGCAGGGTTAGTTAGCTGCGTGATGGAGATGTTGACTGGGTGGCCTGGAATTTTATTACAACACATGTTCAGCAAGGAAATTTGCGGCTTGTTTTTTGATGACAACGTCTTCACACATTGCGATATTTTTGCAAGTCATGCAGTTGTACACATATCGAATAGACCTGCCTATGACAGGGTCCTGCGGCATAACCGCGGCGAGGGGTAGTTAGGTAGCTAGCGCTTACGTAGGTACACCAAGCTTGAACCCCACTCAAACTTTCTGGTCGTGGACATTCATTGACACGACTGTTCTTCACGATTCCACGATTTACGATTTACGACCTCGGATTGTACTGGGCATATAAGCGACACGATTTGCAAACTTTAAAGAGCAACCAAGGTGATATAGTTGTTGCACGGAGGAAATACACGACGTGCAATCACAACGATCGCAAACAAACCAAGGCGTCGAGCTCAAGGAAGACAGGCGTTCTGTCACCATACTGTATACAGCTCCCAAATCAGCGTCATCGACAACATACTCAATAATACCGCCCCGATCATAACATCTACAACAAGCATATACCATCCACGACCTCACGCCCCAGAGCTGCGTACATCGCAATCCTCCACGCCACCGTACCTACTCGACTAAAACTACCACACCCGGTCCTCACCTCCACCTCCCACCCAAACCACCAAAATGTCCGCCCAAACAACACCCATCTCACCCACGCGCTTCGCCTCGGCCCTCACCGACCTCCCCATCTCCTCCATCTACGCCAAACACGCCGAGCTGCGCAACAGCATCGCACACATGCAATCCTCCAACGCGCAACTCGAGGACTACGCACGCGACAACGATGACCGCGAGTGCTACGAAGCGGTGCTGGAGAACAAGGAGGTTATGAAACGGTTCGAGGAGCGGATTGAGCTGTTGAGAATAGAGGTTGTCGAGGTTAGGGGGTTGCCCTGGAGGCCACGGGAGGAGGGGGGGAAGGTTGAGGGTGGAGAGGTTGGGCAGGTTGGGGAGGGCGTGAATGGGAACGTAGGGGGGAGTGGTCCGACGGTGAATGGTAGTGGTGGTGGTGTGCAGGAGAGGACGAATGGGAATGGTGTGGCTGCGGCGGAGCAGAATGGCAACGAGGACAACGAGGATGGAGTGTTTTTGTGAGCACGAGCAACACAGAAACCTCATATACCCCCAACACATACACAAACATGTCTAGTGCGCTTCGGCGTCACACTAAGGCAGCTCAGCTCGTCGACGGAGCATGAATGCCTAGGACAAAATGGGTTGGCTGCATATAAACAGGTACGTCGCTCAAAAGATCTCGATATCATACAAAGCTAACATTTCAAACAGGTGCGCGCCACCTGCATGGAGTAACATCACCACGGAGAGGAATGGTTGCCATGGGTGGAAATCTACCAAATGGAGTTGGCCCTTTTTCCGAGTAATCTTGAGACTGATTCAAGTCTCACAATAGACTCAAGTATGTGTATCTGCTGCAAAGTCGAACAATTTCGAGGTAAAAACCTCCCAATGGGATCATGATGAATTGCACTTTGCATGTATGCATGTTTACATCTCTTCTGGAATAGTGCATCATGTACCGTGAACATTCTGACCCGGTCACGGGAAAATATTACAAGTTACTATGGATCTTAAAATCTACTTCGCACAAACAGAAACAAAATCAACCTTGAACCATCTATCCCAAACTCCCCTTAAATGCAAACAGTAATCTAATCCAGCCCTCTTTCTCTCACCCACACTGTCTTTCCATCACGCCTTCCCAACCTTCTTCTTCCCCTTAGGCACCCTACAAATCCAATACAACCCCACCGCCGCCGCAACATTAAACGCCACATACACCCACAACAGTCCAAAATCCCTCCAGCGCGTATCCCAGTTTGCATTAATCCTCGTCAAAAACTGGTCCGTGCTATCCATCTGGCAGTACTGGCAATCAGCCGTGGCATTCGGGTCGCGCAGGTATCCGCCGAACGAGGAGATGTAGGTCTCGAGGTATGCGGCGCAGGATGTGGATGCGGGTGGTGAGAATGTTTGGAATTCAGAGGGTGCGCAGAAGGCAGGGGCGCGGCCGAGCGTTGTGGACATGAATGAGGAGACGAGGTATGTGAAGGGATTGACCTAACATCCCCTATTAGCATTTTCAACCACCAAATAAATCGAGCGTGAAGATGATGTACCCTATACATGAATATCCAGAACCCGGGCAAATCGTTCGGGCCCGATAAGATTCCGCAGAAAGCATACAGCATGATTCCCAACAGCGTTGCGAATGCGCCTGCAATTTCCTCATTCGGAGACCCGGCGATGAGCATGTGTGCGAGCGAGCTGGCGAACAGGAATGTTGCGATGATGATGAGGAGGGTGTGGAAGGCGCGGATGTGGACTTCGTTGGTGGGTTCGGCGTTGCGGTACAGGCCGACGGGGTAGTACCAGACGATGAAGCAGAAGATGGCCATGAGCTGAGAACTTAATTAGTGCTGTGTCTATGAGTAAAGTGTGATCGGGGACTTACAGCGTTCCAAGCCATTTCGATAGCGATGTTAGAGATGACGAAAGCTTGCCATGCATATGTTTTCGACTGTCGTTCGCGCGCTTCGTACATTGTGCGTTGTGTGACGAAGAGTGGCATGATTTGATAAAGCAGTTGGATGACGATGAACAAAAAGATAAAGACGCCAAACATTTGGTTTTGCAGGCCTTGCATGGTATTGTTCCCGTTGAGGAAAGACAAACCAATAAGCAAGGAGCACCCGACAGTCAAGATCGCTTTGGAGTAAATGTACGATGGGGTTCGCCAGTATTGTTGTGCGCAGCGAAGTGCGACGGCTTGCAGCTGGGTCATGAATGGCGCGGCGAATGCTTGTTGACTGCCATGGGCAGAGTCCATAATGGTAGAAGGCACTCTGACGAGACCGCGCAGTTTCGCGAGCTCCTCTTGTACGTGTGCGTATTCTTTGCTTTCCCTCCAGACTGCGGGCCAGTCGATAGACGTTTGGGCACCTGGAGCGGCACCAATCGCTTCCAGCATGAACTCCGCGGGATTCACACCGGATGGGCATTCAGGAGCGCCGTTACGCGCAAAGTAGTCCAGGAGGATGTGGGAGTTACGGCCGATGTCGCCAAAGTAGACGGTGCGTCCGCCTTTGGCGAGTAGGAGAAGTCGATCAAAGCGCTGGAAGAGGAGAGATGATGGCTGATGTACTGTGCACAGAATGGCTTGGCCGTTGCGGGTGAGCTTTTCCATGAGATCACAGATTGACCAGGATGTTTGGCTGTCAAGACCAGAGGTAGGTTCATCGAGGAAGAGAAGTAGCTTGGGCCGTGCAGCGAGTTCGACGCCGATGGTGAGACGCTTGCGCTCTGCATATAGTCAGCATTGTTGATACTCATGTCTATTGATATATACTCACGCTCAACGTTCAATCCCGATCCTGGAATACCCACCACAGCATCCGCATATTGCTCCATGTCGAGCAGGCTTATGACGTGATCAACATAAGCCAGTCGTTCCTCGCGGCTAAACTCAGGTGGTTGTCGCAGGAGCGCCGAAAACTCAAGCGCTTCTCGCACAGTAGAAGTGTTGAGATGAATATCCTGCTGCATGACGTAGCCAGTCTTGCGCTGGAAGGATTCGTCACGCTCTCTGCCGTCAACAAGCATGTTTCCAGAGATGACGCCCATCGTGGTTCGGCTTGCCAGTACATCTAGCAGAGTGGTCTTTCCGGCGCCAGAGACGCCCTATCTCACATTAGCACACGAGCCAAAGGAGTTCGGTAGGTTACTCACCATCAATGCAGTCAGCGTGCCGGGCTTGATCCAACCGTCAACAGAATCTAGAATCGTGCGAGTCTCGCCCTTGATCTGGATCTCGTAGTTCACCTTCTCCCAATGGAAAATGGAAACTTGCTCCTGGACCTTGCGCTCGGAGTTGTCATCGCTAGAAAACTTCTCGCCTTGGTGGGCAGATGGGCTACCACCCTCTTCGTCTGAAGTCGGCCGCTTGCCCTTGCTCTTCATCTTGTTTCGTCGAAAGACCAGCACCTCGCCCTTTGAGCGTTCTGATGCCACTAGCTCAGTCATGATAAGGTGTGCTGCGAACAAAAAGAACGTCATCGCCAGAATGATGCCCCAATTGCGCCAGCGGTTGCTGTACTGGTACTTGAAGGCGGTTTCAACATAGGCAGTGCCTCCAACAAAGTCTTCGCCCGGCCTCGAACCCTGAACAGCGCATGCCCTTTGGTCTGGGGCAATGTTGGCGTAGGAAGGACCACTGGGGACGAACTGTGAGCATTCAAACTCGCGGCCATTGAATTCGTTGACCATTACGCTTTCGAATCCGTATGCGACGGGATTAAGCCATCGAAGCCAGCTTGCCCACCTGTAGAGGTTAGCAAATGTGATGCCCATAGCAGGAAACGAATCTAATATACCCTCTCATATATTGCACAGGAATTGCAAAGCCAGTGTACATGACAAGCAGCAGCAGGATAATACTCGAAGGTGCAAGTGCTTGTTCAATCGTCTTCGTCATGGAAGCAAAGAGTCGGAAGAACATGCTCATCGACATCATCATCGTAAAGGCGACGAGCAGGAAGTAGAAGAACGGCCCCGCCTCCCTTCGGAGGTTGGCCATGAAGTAGAGCGTCGAGTTGACGATGATTGCGTTGGCGATCTTGTATGGCATATCGATGATCATCGAAGACATTGCTTCGGCGCTTGGGTGGTACAAAGCATACCGGTTATGCTGATGTGAATTAGAAGCGTTCAAGGAATGTTACAGAATAACTTACCTTCTCTACAATAGTTCGTTTAGCATAAAGAGACATGATCTCAAGCATGCTGCCAAAGGCATTGAGCAGAACCTATTCATGAGTTTAGCCACGACCAGAATTCACCGGCCACTTCAGAGTGCTTACCATCATGAAGAGCAAACCGCCGCGCTTGAAGAAAGACGACGTCGCTGCAGGCAGATTGTAAAAGATGCTCGCAATAATGAGCGCCTCAAAGAAATTGACAGTCAGCATAACGACTGTGACGCTAGGGTCATTCTTGAGCCGCTGTACTTCTCGCCACATGCAAAGCCTGATCTGTCGCCAATATGACAACGTGTACGGTGATCGCTGTCGCTGCTTTGTGGACTTCTCCTGCTTTCTCGCTAGCGCAAAATTGTGATGGTCCTGGCCTTTGAGCGGATGATCTTGGCTGTATCGCTCAATGTCCGCCAGCAGTTGCTGCCTCTCAGGGCTGTCTTTCCAGCACCTGGCAAAATCCTCTGAAGTCCTAGGCGTCTTCCCTTCGTAGCCGGCCTTGATGCGACGTTCTGAGGGTGATGTCATCGAAGTTAGGAAGTCTGGAGTCGTTTGCGATGCAGGACATTCGAAACCAAGGCGCTCAAAGTAATCGCGAGCGTCCTCTGCCGGGCCAAAGAAGATCTGTCGACCCTCGTAGAGCACAGTCACCTTGTCAAAGACCTATCGTGTGTCAGCTCCAAGCAACTTTCTGCGGCAAACAGATGCGAATGATCCTTACCTCGTACGCAGCTTGTGGCGCTTGATAAATGGCCACACAAGTTGAAGCGCCGAATACATCGCACTGTGTGCGCAGCGTCTTGCAAAACTCGACCGCGTTAGCTGAATCAAGACCTCGTGTAGAATTATCCCAGCACTGAAGCGGAGCGAAGCTGAGAGCAGCCTCAGCAATAGTGACCCTCTTGCGTTCGCCTCCACTGACGCCACGCACAAAGTCATTGCCTACTTTGGTATTTATGGTGTGGCCGATACCAAACATGGTCATAATAACCTAGCACCCATTAGAGAGACTACAGGAGAGGGGCACGGATTACCAACATCTCGAAGGTGTTCGGCGTATTGGGTTCGACCAACGCCGCCTGGGATCTGGCGGGGCGCACGAGCCAGGGCCGCAAAGTAAAGTGTGTCGCCAACACTCAGTTGTGGGAAATGTGCATCTACTTCGGCTGTGTAGATTGCTTCGCCTCTGAACGCAGTGTTCATATCCTTGGCAGGAATGCCCTGATAGTTAATGTATGAATCTGGGCTGACCTGGAATCCATGGGTCTCGCCTGCAATCGTTTTCAAGAGAGTAGAACAACCGGATCTAAGCACATATGAGCAAGCGCAAGACAAAGACACAATTTAGAAATCTCACCCTGGTGGCCCAAGAACGCAAAGCTGCTCGCCTGGTAGCAGCAAGCCGTCGAGGTCATGCAAGATCTCAATCTTCTGAGCACCGCGTCCAAACAAGGATGGCAACTTCAAGATCTTGTTTCCGACAGTCGATTGAAAGTCTGTAGGTGAGCCCTTCCCCCAAACATTGAGACTTTTGAAGGCAAACCCGGCGACGCGTGGAATGGCCTCATCGCTGTTGTATCGAAGATTGTAAAAAGCCCTTGCCCAGTCTTTGGCTCGAAACTTTTCACTTCTGGGGTCCAGCCGGCTGTCTGCAGCAGCTTCGAAGGGTGACAAGTGATGATGCTGTTCAGATTGAGTCGTGAATTTTCGAACGAGGTCCAGAACGGCCTGATCTTGCTGCTCTTCATCCGCCTTCTCATATTCTGAGGTTGATGTCGATGTATTAGTCGGATTTGAGACTGCGTCACTACATCTCGTTAGCATTTCGAAGACGTCAAGGCCGCTAGGCAGACTTACATTTTGTTACTTTGTTGCCGTTCAAGGGCGCCAAGTGCAGCCGACATCTTGGGCTCTACCCGTTTGCTGTGTAGCAGAAACTATGCCTCTGAAAACGCCGCCTAATTAAATGTGATTCGCACTTGTGCTTCCGGGACCTCAAATTGACAGATGCAGCTATTGGGGCGACCCTGTCGTGTCAATTTTTGTCAATATGCTCTGATGGACTCGTCGTCAGTAAAAGTTCGAAGCCGCTATGCGAGTTCATCCCTTGTCGAACGAGCGAATGGGCCTTATATCACGACAGCCTCCTTTTGCGTCAAAGTGGTCTCCACACGCTGGCAATGCCGCGATGGGTAAAACCCGTAGGTCCATTACGAGGTGCCAAGCGGAACATGACTCCAAATGAGTCCAATTGCGATGCCCAGAGAATGACGCACGGCTTCGCTTTCCTCGGGTGCCCCAATTCGCGTAGTTATTGCGCTGCAGAAGTGCAGCCTTAGTGAAATGGGCGTTCATGGACGTTTAAAAACCCGAATGTCCGAAGCTTGGCACGTGTGAATCGGTGTGATTGGTGTGGACTTTGAGCGCAGCCGGGCTTTCGCGAATGTCCGGATGCCGCGGCCTCTGTCCGCCACAAGCATAAGCCGCACCATCACACAGCACAAGTCCATCTGGGGAATAGTCTCTCGCTAGCCAGTCTCGGCCTCCGTAATCTTACTCGAGACATACCACTCTATCACGTGTGGTCGCCAGACGTTATTATCTCTCGCAATTCCGGCCATCCTGCCACTCCGAACACGATTCTCCCGCTGCGGGAGAGCGAGTGTGATGAATCTCTGACCTACGCCTAACTGCATACCCTTGATACGTCCAAGCGCGACGCAGTACCTGCCATGAAGCTGGCTGTACTTTCTCCACCCGTCTTCTCTTTTAGGAGAATGCTGATTGATGCCACAGTGCGTGCGCTGCAAGCGAAAGAAGGTACGACCCTTCGCCTGCTCGTATTTGTGGACATTTCCTCAACGCGATTAGATCAAATGTGACAAAGGCGAGCCTGTCTGTCATCAGTGTATTACTGCCAAGACAGAATGCCAATACGTGGAGCGACGTCAACGGCCAAGACATGCACAACCTCGCGTCGCGGTCAACCACCTCTATCAACGTCTGGAACAGCTTGAGAAGCAAATACACCATAATGGTAGCGACACACAACTGTAGGAGAACACTCACGTCGTTCAGCTAAGCTTGATTGACCCCATGATAGTACTCCGGTGACAGAGCCTCGCGCCCCGGACTCGGATGCACCATCAGAAACTACCACAAGCTCGGATCCCGTACCATCTCCCAAAGTATCACTCATGAATGGAGATGGCCAAGAATGTAAGTAACAAGGCGTAGCTGCCCTCCATTCATATCCATGTTGTAGCTAAAACTCTTCCAAGCATGGATCTACCAAATGGCATCGAACGTGAGGCGCGACTTCCAAGAAAAGGCCACGCCCGTATCCGCACCCACACCACGAATTGACAACGCCATGCTATCGCTGAACGAGGCATTAGACGAGCTTGGCCGGCTTCGCATCCGCACCGATGTCTCCAAAGTCAAGCTAAATCTTAGTGCTGAAGAAGCAAGGGCATGTGTGAATGCCTTCATTGAACTCCTGTCCAACATGGTAGTACCGGGCGTCTTCGCTGTGCCTCTTGACTTTGATCTCATGCGCATCATGCCTGACCTCACCAAGTCACCTTATGTCAACATAGAGCCAGGCTTGTACGTCATGTATTATAATGCCTTGTACTATGGCCTGAATCAACTCCGCGGCCAGGGTGATACTATGGCTCAAGGCATGTATGTCAAGATCCTAGAGGCAATACCTGCTTGGTTAGAATCGCCTGGAGACACCGATCTTGATGGGCACACTGCGGCTTTGACAGCATGGACTGCAATCACGAACCACGATTGTATGTACTCATCGCTCAGATTTTCAACAAAAAAAGGCGATACTGACTTCAACTAGATCAACTTTCCTGGAAGTTCCATTGCAAGTCTTGTCAGTATATCAAGATGCGCAAAATCGACCAACTCGACGTCGTGCCCGCTAAAACGTTTGAAGAAGAGGACCAAAGAGATACATTTAGATATCTCTACTGGCAGGTGTTGTCGACTGATCTCTTGTTCCGACTGTTCTACGGCAAACCTACCGTGGTGAGTTTGGCTTCTAACTTGATCTCGACTTTCGTGGCGTCGATGATTTTAATCGTGTTTATACTATTCTGGTTTCAGTATCGATGCTAATTTCGAGCTAGGTACGGTGGTCAGCACGAAAGATTCGACCACCAAATGTTCTCCGGCTTGGGGACATGCATCCGTCCGCATTCCAGGTCACTGTTGCCGTCGTCTGGATACGATACACTCTAATGACAGCTGAAATTGTGAATCAAGTCGATAGCTTCAACGGCCATGATCATAGCGTACTTGAGCAAAAGGTTGACGAGTTTTGCACTGCGCTTGAAGTATTGATCACAGAGTGGAAGCTCGAAGAGACTATGCGCTCCGAAGATACACCAGAGAATCTTCGTTACCTACTGGCAGACCACATTATGACCATATACGCCATTGTAATTGGCATACGACGAATGCTCCGAGAACCTGGATCATCCCGTCATTACGTTGACGATACTACCCTCCGAGCAGCTCGAAAAATTACGCGCATCACCCTTGAATTCAGTATGGGCCCCGAGCGACTCGAACCGGCCTGCTTTGGGTGCATTCAGTACGTTTGGCCCATCCTTTTTACACTGCACCGTCTTGCTGATACGATTGACTCTAGCTTCATAAGCTTCTATCCTTTCTGTGCCGTCTTTTCGTTGTATGAGTACATCCTTGCATGCAGCAACCCAGATGACTGCGAGGAAGATATGCAAATACTTGAGAGCATCGGAATGGCCATGGCGCAAATTTCTGCTGAGCGAGCCGACTTCATGCCCTTCGGAAGGACCATCGAGGCTCTTAACAAAGTATCGAGAACTATACAAGACGAGCGGCGAAAGGTTCAAACGACAGAAAGTGTACCCGGAGAGATCAACGCAATGCCAGAGTTCGATGCTTCTGCTTTTGCATCGTTTCCCGACTTTCCGTTCAATTTTGATGATCGAGCTCAACCGCATGGTTTTGTTCGAGCTCTTGAGACTGATTTCATGGCGCGAAATTGGTCTGAGGGCTGGTGGGATGTCGGTTCCGCAATGGATGTCGCCATGACAGCTGGCGTGGCAGATGGGTGAGTAATAACCACATTGCATGATATGCCTCAGTCGGCATTTGACTAATGCACAAATAGCATGATCGCTCACGAATCCGCATATACAATGCCAACGCCGAACACATGAATGGATATCAATGTTTTCAATTGAATTGATGGTTCAGGAGCCGATCTCAACTTCGCTACAGAATGAGTTGAGTGGAGGGAAGGGTTGGTGGCTTTCGCAGTTGATTTGTGAGGACGACGTTACTTTACTACCCATTACCCACTCGTATCTGGATAGCTTGTGTCATACCAAGCAGATCCCCAGTACCACTTCACTTCTTTGAAGACCTGATGCATGGCCTACTAGAGGAGCGCTTGCGCGGAGCTTGCGAATTCAGGATCATGATTGGTTTGGGAAGCGTGACCTTGGGTAGCATACTACACAAACACAGCGAGTTTACCCAGCCATATTTATGGCCTAGATCTAGGCAGGATATTCGAGGTCGTGCCATATCATTGCCTTGGGCCGTTGAAATCCAGTTCGAATGCGCTTGTCTAAGAGAGGCACGAGGAGGTGGATGCGGGGTTGGACATGGGCCTATCACGATGTGTCTCAGCAACCACTTCAGCCATACAGCATATCACGCGGTCTCTCCTCGTATGATCTGCCCTATCCAATTATTCTCGCAGCCACATTTATTGAGAATGCCTACGCTTTTCACGTCACCGACCATCGATAACCTATTTAAGGGTCATCCGCCAGACATCTTGATCGAAGTCCTTCAACACAGCCACTGTTTCTTTTGTCCGATTTCGTGATTGGTGTGTCGCGCAGCTGTAATGCACAGCTGCGCGTCGTGAAGTACGACGCCCGCGTTTCAGTATCGCAGGACAATCGACTTGAGTGATAGCGGGTCATCCTAGTCATTATGTCTGCGACTGGGTATCTTGTAACTGTTGGCCCCGAATCAAAGGTGCTAGAAAGACCTCTTTTGGGAGCTGACAAGCTACACGTGGTCTACTATTGGCAAGGCATCGGCTGTCATCAGCTTGGATCTGACTTCGCGCTGGAGTACCTGGGTACATTGGAAAACTTGCCCGTTCTGGAATCGCAAAAATTGAAGCAATGGGTATCGAACAAGTTTGTCCTCCCACCCATCCATAGCCAAGCACGTGGTAAAGCTTGGTAGGCCGAGAAGCTAGCCTTCAGTATCTTAGCAAGACTGCACCGTTACAAGAAGGCTTTTACCTAATGAATTGTACCAATCACGGGCGTGATCTCGCGCTACGCCCGAACACACTGACGTTTCGAGCTGCATGACCACCACTATTGGTCGAAGTGTAAGTACAGTGGCGGGACATCTGAAAGTGTCTCGTGTAATCTGACGCAGCTAAAATTATAACCGTAGAGGGTGAGACATCTCGCACAGCCTTGCCAGATACGAGGTCATGGGTGAAGTTGAACACGAAGCCTCACACCAGCTCACGAAGTAAGGCAACACCACATTGTAGACTCATCTTGTGTATAAAGCAAATCATTTTTCCAGAAAATCAGTACAAACTCAATCGCGACTGTATAATCATTACAACCAGCACAAACATCGAACCACGAATTGCACCATGCAGCTCCTACTCCTAGCACTTCCGCTCTTTGCAGTAAGCTCGTAACCGTCAGGACATACTCTACACGAATCCTCACATGCTTCATAGTCCGCCAGCCTCATACGACGAGACTGGTCCTGCCCAGCTCTCATCCCAACTTGCTCCAAGAGTTATCTCGTCACCTCGGGCACCTGCGATACCGTTGCTGCAGCCAACGGCATTACACCCGACAAGTTCTACGAACTCAATCCCAGCATCAACAAGCCTGCATGCAACAACATGTACTCCGGCTGCGCCTACTGCGTCCAAGCCGGCGACACCCCTCCCGTCTGCCCAACAAACTACAACCCCAAATGCGACGCCTTCTACACCGTTAAGTCCGGCGATATATGCTGGGCCATCATCAACCAAACCCCAGGCCTCAGTCTGAACCAGCTCTTCGAATGGAACCCCGCGATTCATAACCCGGCGTGTGACAACTTGGTCCCGACTTGCAAGTACTGCACACATGTCCCCACTGAAGTCAAGATTCCGGACCCGCATCAGCCGAACACGCGCGCAGGGTGCAAAGAGTATTATCAGGCTGTGTCGGGTGACTATTGCTACAAGATTTCGGTTGATAAGGGGGTGAATTTGAATGATTTCATGAGTTGGAATCCAGATGTGGGACCGACGTGCTTGAATATGTTGGCTGGGTATTGGTATTGTTTGAGGATTTAGTCATGAGTGAGAAGAAACGTTTGGAAAGAGGATAGAGATGGAGACGTGAGTGAGATTTGGATGTGGAGGACGAGGATTGTGTAGTGATGTTTTGGTGTGAATGTATTTTACTTTCATTAACGGGTTTTGTGAAGATGATGGAATGTGTAATGATACAGAAAGTGAAAGTTATTGTGGATTCGCTGCGTGTCTATTCCGCGTCATGTTATTAACACCTAGGAGGCGTGCAATCGTAGCTCAAGGGGTCGAAGCTAATAAAGAGGGCATCGTTGATTCGCTCCAAAAGGTAGACGGCAAGTCGTGAAAGCCCTCGGCCTAGCTTCCTGTTTCCCTAGATTCAATCACAATGGCAAAAAATATCCGGCCGATGTAGTGACTCTTCGAAAATGAATTGTAGAGCCGGACCGCAGGAGCACACGGCCGAATATACTTGGCGGCCACGATAAAGGCTAGCCGGCTGATCTTCTCAATCAAGCAGGTATAAAGTTATACGGACTGTTGTATACGGCTGCAAGACTGGTTAAGAAGTCAAAAACGTGTATATATGCACCGGCAAGAGATTCTATTGCGGACTGAGTTAGGCGATGACTAATGGCTCAGCTTGTGCGTTTGATTGGTCCATTTGTCTCGTCGCGCTAGGCGAGAACGCGTCACTTCCACTTCGTGAAACCACGCGACCTCCCTCACGCTTCATCCTAGCAAACCCAACCAGTACTTAACGAGACACAGTCTCTTTTCCATTTCGCTCGTCTGTCTCTTCAGAGCTTGCATTCGATGCGGCTGGTGCTTCTACGTCCTCCACAGCAACTGCGTCACGCGCCCGGACCTTGTCGTCCTTTCGCTGAAGTAATCGGAGAATCAGCGTGAGCGTAATTATCGCTACACCTAGGACCGACGCCGCGATAAATCCGGACTTGAATCGTGGAGCGTCTGCTGTTCTCCACACAGAAATTGTGAACCAGATGGACATGATGTAACTAAACATGTTGGATGCGGCGATGACAAAACCTCGCATCTCATGATCGTGGGGAATGAGGTCGGAGTACCACGCATAGTACGGTCCAGGAACCCCAGCGGAGAAGTACGAGAAGTAGTACGCGACAAACTTCAGATTGTCAGGCACATTCCACACTGCTAAGATGATAGTGCCAAAGAGGGTGCCAGCTTGCATGACAATAATCACTGGCCAGCGACGACCCTTGAGCAGCGGCGAATCCGAGAGCATCCCGGCGAGGAGTTGAACAACAACACCAATGGCGACCTGCCCAGTTGGCCAGACGTTCCTCTCATAGACCGAGTGCCCTTCTGACCTGAGCCACAATGCCATCACGGGCTGGTAAACCGGAAAGCTTCCCTGGACGAGAAAGTATCCGACGGGCAACACCCAGAACTGCCACTGCTTGGCGATACCGAAGAACTTCTTGCGGTTCCAGGGATTGTGGCCCAGTGGCTTCTGGCCTTCCGCAATAAGACGTTTGCACTGCCGTTCCGCTTCGTCCTTCGTAATGTAAAAAGCGCGCGTGGTCTCTGGATAGTCGGGAATAAATGCGAAGCCGAGAAACGCAATGGGTAGAGATACGATACCGCATACAATGAACAGCCACTGCCAGCCTTGTTTTCCATAGACGCCATCGAGTCCACTGTAGGCGCCAGCCTGCAGATAGCCACTGAACATTCCGGCCAGAGCTGCTGTACAGTAGAAAAGAGCGACCCTTTTGCCGCGCTCTTCTTTCGTATACCAACTTCCGACGAGATACTACGATCGCTGTTGGTTCATTGAAGTGAGACAAAAATATGAGGATCAACTTACAATCATGACTGGAAAATAGCCACTCTCGCACAATCCGACCAAAAAGCGGATGGCGTATAGCTGCGAAGTGTTTGTTATGGACGCGGTGCAGAACGTCAAAACGGACCAACAAATTTCAAGGGTTGGAATGAGAATGGACGGTCGCAGGCGGGTTGCCAACATTACCGCTGGCATTTGACCAATGACATAGCCTGCGGTGAAACAATTCCCGGCGTAAGTCAGTTCACTGCCCTTCATGTGCAATGCTTCCTTCATCTTATGCAGAGGTCAACAGCGAGCCGAGTAATGGTTGCCGAGATACGTACGCCAGAGACATAAGCGTTCCCGATGTTCGCTTGATCCAGATTTTTCGAGAAGTAGCCAAGACATGCAGCGGTCAAAAGGAAGAAATCGAGCTTGAGTAGAAACCATTTCTGTTCCTTTGGCTTGTCTGGATCATCCCACACATATCGTTGTACGGTTCGTAAACCTCGACGAGTGCGACCTAGTAACCCCGGTTTCTCCCATGGCTGCAGCGTGGTGGAATTAGGGACGCTAAGGTCTGCCGACGATGGTGCATCATGCAGTCCTTTAGTATTGACGTCCGGCTCGTGTTTCGATGCCATCTTGTGGTTGTTAAAGAGAATACACCTTAGCTGGTTGCCTATGTCCTAAAGATAAGGAAGGCATCTTCAAACCTCTCAATCGTTTATAGACTGTGCACATAAGAATTCGATATCAATTGCGCGATCAGCGCGATGTTGCCATCATCGGCTGTCTGGTCCCGAGGGATGCTTTCCCAACGTACGGGGCATGTTCGGAGCATGAACGGAGGTGCATTGATCGAACAAAGGCCTCGAGACGGAACAGCACATTGTTCCACTGTAACATCCCACTTCCGTTGGCGAAGCACACTGCATAGCTTGGGTACGGATGAACTTCGGGAACGCGCATAACCCCAGGCAAGGAAATCCCTCAATCACCATTGGATGGATAGTGCGAGACTAGGCGGGGTTCTATGTACTCGATTTTGAATCCGCTGAATCGGGTCTGTTGCCGTGCTTGGGACTTCATTGCGACATATGCAAGCAATTGACGAATGCGCTAGTGCACATTGGCTGTTGAGGTAATGGAGCCACCACCACAACGGTAAGGCTTAGCATCTCCATCGTTATCTTAACCCCGCGAGATAACTTGACAGGGCGTCTGACTATTTTGATCACCTGTGCAGTGTGTCATGAATACTGACAAATGCAGGTTACCGGTATCGCGATCACGACATTGAGGGGTTGATCGTCGTGCTTCCCCACCTCGAGCGACTTCACGCGGGAGAAGCAGATGGCACCTAAGAGCTATATAAGCTCGTCTCAAGAATGCTTGATCGACTCAATAATGCCGGGTATTACTTCGTAGAACGCCCTGCATCTTATATCCTACGCGCTTAACATCAATCCCCGTATCGTTGCGCAATCATGCCTACCACAACAGTACAGAAGACGACGTCACAGCCAGAAGCTGAGGCAGACTTCTCCAAGTATGACTTTACCAATCTCAAGCCCTACGTTCACCCTCCAGAGACGAAGGAAGACCTACCGTGGTCAGAGCTTGTGACTCTTGACCTCGAAGATTACGATCGACCTGGCGGCAAGGAACGATTGGCTAAGCAGCTGGAGCATGCAGTACACCACGTTGGATTCGTACGTACGATTCTTCAAATAGTGATGTGTTCGCTGACTCGTCCACAGTTCTACGTGAAGAACTACGGCCTCAGTCAAGAACAAGTGGACCGCCAATTCACTTTAGCAAAGCACTTCTTTGAGCTCCCAACTTCGGAGAAAGAGAAGTTTGAAGTAAACTACAAGGCTGCCGACTACAATGGCTGGCGTCGACCCGGCCGCGCTGTCATCGCCGACACCAAGGACAATATTGAGATGTACAACTTTGCCAAGTTCACAGAACACTTCAAGGGCAAGTATGATCATCCGGATTTGATTAAGGCGCATCTACCAGAGATCGAGGTCTTTCAAAGAGCGTTGCATGCGAATGTTGTGATTCCGCTGCTGCGTCTCTTCGCTATTGTTCTTCAGCTGCCCGACGAGGAGTACCTTGTCAAGCAGCACACCTTTGAAAAGAAGAGCGAAGATCATTTCCGATATATGATTTACCATCCGCGAACCGAGGAAGAATGGAAAGCCGCGAAGTACGGAGCAACTGGTGGCCACACCGATCTTGGAACCGTGACCCTACTTTTCCGCCAGCCCGTAGCCGGCCTACAGATCTTGGGTGAAGATGACAACTGGACCTGGGTTGCACCGCAACCTGGGACTATTACAGTCAACCTCGCCGACACAATCTCGCATCTCACGGGCGGGTGGCTGAAGTCGTCCGTTCATCGCGTCGTTGCGCCACCTGAGGACCAAAGGCAGTACGAGCGCACCGGTTTGCTGTATTTTGCACGGCCACACAATGACACAAAGCTCCTTCCTATCACCGAGTCGCCGGTGCTGGAGAAGGCGGGTGTGAAGCCCAGGTTCGATTCGATTGTGACAATGGAGGAGTGGGTAAGGGCGAAGCAGACCCTGCAGCTCAATCCGGAGATCTTGAAGAAGAAGTACGCGGAGCGAGACGACGGAAAGGTTGAGGTGTTGGCTGGGTTTCATGATCAGAAATACAAGGAGTGAAATTGAATCTCCAAACTTGCGAATCAACCAAAAGACGACGTTCTCGTGCATGTCAAGCGACTTTAGTCCGTGCAGTCTGGGTGTAGGCTACTATATCCACTAGTGGCCAACGGTTCAGGTCCACTTCGAAGTGTTCATGCTTGATACTTGACAATATCCGAACGTGTTCATCGACCGAGGTGGCAGTCTGAATGTATGCCGAGAGCGGGGAAAGAAGTAGAGAACAAGCCCACGGGTATGACAGAGCATCGCGTACACACTAAGACTCATAATCTCCGAACCACCTGGGTAATTGTAGAGGTATACGCGCTCTCAGCGCGTTTCTCTTGGACGACACAAAATCTTCGCAAGGAAGCCGCTCGGTTCCAGACATGAACTCTTACAACGGCGCCTAGCCTGGCACTGCGCACCCAGGAGCTCATTTGTGCGGTCTTCTGTTGGCTAACAAAGTTCTAAGGGTCGGTTATGATTGACGTTATCGGCGTGACAGCATTTAATTTTAGTTGCCTATTTTTTGTATCAGAAAGGGACTTGTAACGGGTTGTCTTCATCAAGGCGCTGGGGATGCCATATTTCTTCACCCACGGCTGCTTGACTTGCTGGACACCAACCACCGCGTTCGACCAGCACAGCACAATCCTTGTCTGCCACAAACAGTTTCGTGAACATCTCCATGATTTCATCTTCAAGCCCTTCTTTTTCGCCGCTGCCCACAAGTCGCGACCTCTCGGCAAACTCTACGGGGTCGCTGATCTTCGTCTCGAAGTGCAATTTCCAGCCTTCGCCCACAAAGTCATTTGCGCCGATGATGAAATCATAAAGCCAACCTATGGTTACACCATGAGGAGGGATATAGCATGCTCCGCCAGGAAGCATGTGTTCTTCGGAGGCGAGACTTTCATCGTTGCTCAAGGTCCAGATGGGAAACATGACATCGTTACCATACACTCCCGCAATGTCGTCGCGATGCCTTTGCACTGACACCATCTGCAACTTTCGCACAATAGCCCCAGTTGGTGAGGCAACAGGTAGGCGGCGCCAACTGGCCTCTTGTTTTTCCCATTTCTTCCGAATCTCAGTGTTTGAAGTCCATGGAAGCGTGCGCAGAGGAGCAAGATTGTCGCGAGGAATGAGATATCGGATCGGTCCAACAGCCGAAGAGTCCAAGAGGGCATGGAAGTGTGATGCGAGAAGCGCGTGAAAGGTCAAACCGTGATCCAAAAAATCAATCTCGAGAATGTCCTTGATGTTGGCCTCAAACGTCTTACATGTCGAGCAAACGACGAGGAAACTTCGAATGTCGATGTCCAGCAGGTGGGAGAGCGTGAGACGAAGTACTTCGGTAGGCAAGTCTAGGAGGCGCATCATATTGGCAATTGAAGAAATCGGGCCAGGGTCGTGTTGGGATTTGATGGTGAAAGTGCTGCAACAGCATGAGGCAGAGAGATAGTTATGCACCAAGCCTTCGCTTAATTGAGTCTAAGGGTATTTAGGTAGGTGCCGAGGCAGCCCCTGCCCAGCCCTTGGCCCAACATACTACAAGCCGGTTAATATGTAGGCACGTCGCACGGTCACTCGCATGTCACTCTTGCAAAATATTTTTCAGGGTAGACTACGCGCAGGTCGCGCTTTTAACAAACATTAAATATTCAAGTTCTGTCTGCATAGTTTCAAGACCTCCTTTTTCTCCATGCCGAAGGACCCACACGCAAACTTTACTGAGATCCCAGCGCGTCCAATATCAATTCATGGAATCGCCACCTCAAGCTCTCACGCCGACGCAGAGGTATGTCTGTGCCCACATGCCGGTGCAGTCCGCCTTGATTGCAGGGTTCCAGCGGAACAAGTTGGCAAGCGAGACCCCGTATTTGGTTTGAATTGCTGGGCAATTCTGACCGTTCTCGACGAAGTGGAACTTGTTGCAGTTGTTCACCATGCCTGACTGGATTGGTGTCGGAGTGGCGATACCGTTGCCAGGCTGTGTCGGAGTAGGTGTGTGACCGATGATGCTGACACAGGCATAAGCCTCGGCCCAGAGTCCACCGCAGTTGGCTCCAGCCTTGGGGTTCCATTGCTGGAACTGAGCAAGGGTGATACCAGACTTGGAAGCGACATCCGCGCAAAACTCGCCAGACTTTACAAAGTAGAAAGCATCGCAGTTTCCAACGATGTCAGGCTGAGTTGGCAGTGGCGTCTGAATGCTGCAAAATCTGTTAGAATTCTAAACGCCCGCGGATCATGGGTCAACACTCACCCATTTGGCACCTTGGTAGGAGTGGGAGTAGGTGTGGTTGGAGTGTGTCCAATGATCGAGATACATGCGTAAGTCTCAGCCCAAAGACCTGCACATGTGCTACCAGCCTTCGGGTTCCATTGCGTGAACTGCGCAACGGTAATGCCAGACTTCTGTGCGATGTCTGCGCAACCTTCGCCAGACTTCACAAAATAGAAGGCATCACAATTACCCACCATGTCAGGCTGGGCAGGTTGAGGGGTCTCAATACCTGTGATAGGGGACTTAGGTCAGCTTGTTTGGAGGCCATGGAAAGTGTGTGCTTACCATTAGACGGTTTCGTGGGAGATGGAGTCGGGGTTGGAGTGGGCACCGTCTCAAAGGCGGCTTCCACACAGTACGACTTGCCGGTTGTAAGACCGTTGCAGTTGGCTCCAATGGAAGGGTCTGTTAAAATTACAGTCAGGATTTACCTCAGAGACTTTCAATATGTATAGACTCACTCCACCTGCGAAACTGGTCGATGGTGATCAAGTTTTCGTCTAGAATAGCTGCGCAAGTCACCGCAGTTGTTTGATCGTGCCACCAAGTGCACTCAGAAGTGGTGTTCTCATCGAACGGCAGTTGAGGCTTTACGCCACGCTGCTCGAGTCGAGTAGTAGGCGCACCAAAGACAGCATTGATGCTGCCGAGCAAGAGAAGGCTGGAAAGGAAAGAAGCCATATTAGGTATATTCTAAAGAGTGTGGTAATGAGCGTCAGAGGCAATGGGCCAAATAAAGAAGTGTGCCTGATTGGCAGCGAAAGAATGAATGACAGGCGATCGAATTGCCTCGTGGATGATGCTACAATAAGCTGCCCTGATTTACCATTATATATCCTATGCCTTTCATCGCAGCCTTACGCAGGAAGAATTTTGCAAGTGGCCAGAAGGTGTTCCAAGTCTTGGCCCGTGAGCACTTTCTTGAATGTCTAAATTCAGCATGCCTTCTCTAGCCTAGGGTCGTGTCTACCGACCCGTTAGGCGGCCCGCCGTCAATGCATATGGTCACTCCCAATCTAACCTTGGAAGACGTTTGCTCCGCTCTAACGGTAAGATTGCCAAGAGCTCCCGACATCTTAAGATGAGCCAAGAGATACCGGGGTTGCCTCCGGCTCTCAATTGCCAAGAGCTCTGTTATTACCGGTGAAAACCGCGGAAATTGCTTGGTGGCCTAACGTGGCTCACCGGAGTAGGACATGAATTGATACACGAATCCGAAAGTTCTGTCGGTCGGGTTACGTTTACATGTGAGATTTGGCAGCTGACGATGTCGCCGCCTGCGATGTCGCCGCCTGCAGTCGAGCCATGACTGCGTCAATCGCCACCGCATTCTTCCCCTCATTGACAGACGGCCGATGGTTCAGGCCGTGGCTAATAGGAATGAGGTCACAAGCCGTTGTACAATCCTCGTGAAGAGTACCTACTTTGCCCCCAGCCGCAATTAGGATGCAACGTCTCCAGGCTTTTATGAATTTTCACTTCACGGGCTAGACATATTGCGATACTCAGACATGAAGAGCTTGTTGCGTGATTTATGATATTGCCTGGTCTTAAAAATTGGAATGAAAATAGGTTCAACAAAGCAACTACATGATAACACAACGACGTTCCAAAGTTCACGAGGACTCCGGCATCCTGACTCAATTACAGCTCCTTAGTGTTGCGAGCGTCATACCAGCCTTTATCTGAACGATTTTCCAAGATTTCATAGCTCTCCAGTGGGACTTGCTTCCGTCTGCGTAATCGATGCCTGAACTTGGGTTGCCTTGGTTGTCAATCTGCAACAGAAAATTAGACACATCATTGTAAGTCAGCAACCAGCAGGTGAATACGTACCCAATCAATTAGGGCTTGTTGATTCGCAAAGTTCTTACTCAATTCTTCTCTGAGGGTACCGTCGGGGTTGGTGTATGCAGCAAACGTCCCAGGAACGTCCACCTGGGTGAACGTAGGAGCCACGGGTATCCCAGAGTTGACCTGCGTGCGCGTGTAGATTAGAGTCTGTATAGAACCGTATGCAGTTTGTGCTCGCATACCTGACGTGTGACGACGTTGGTCAGGCCTAAACCCCCCTTGCCCTTCTTTTTGTCCTCTTCTGTCTCAGGAGGAGACTTCTTAAAGTAGCTGACGATCCATTGCTGAGTGTCCAGTCTTCGAAGCAAGGCGATCTTGTTTGCAACGTCTGAAACCTGCTTGTTGCGCGCTGGGCCAAAATACCTATCGTTAGCACTGTCTTTACGAAGCGCGGTATATTGCTTCTCGACCTTGTCGATAAAGGCCTGATACGAATCTGCGTGCGGATCATCTTTTGATGCCTTGAAGCCTTTGAAGGAGGGATCCAGGAATTCAATGTTCAGCTGGCCGTTGTATCCTTTGCTCAATAGCCCTGAAGCGGCGTTGTCGAGGTTTCCACCTGCTGGGCTTGGTAAATCGTTCGAAGTCGGAATTGTTCCTGGGATGAGGCCCTTGTTTTGCAGGCGCACTTGAAACTCCCAATACGTCAAGCGACCATTTGGACCGCTCCCAATGTTCCTGTTGTTTGGCCATGGGTGTTTTGGATTTTGCTTGAAGATAGGCTGGTTATCCGGGCCCTTGATCTCCGAGAAAAGATCATACATCTCCCAGAGATATATACGTTCGTACACACTGCATTGAGGTCAGAACCATGGATGAAATTCCATTATCTTTTCCATGCAGCGATATGGACGGAGACAACGTACTGGGACTGCCAATTGGCAGCATGGACAAATGAGATCAAACTGAAGAGCCATAGAATGACATTGGTGGTTTGAAGACTGCGCATACTTGGAAAAAAAACGAGCGTAGGTATGGCTGAGACCAAGGACTGATGTTCAAGAATTTTGTGACAGTGCAGTAGAAAGGCGTGAAATGTACTGATGACCGCTCGCTTAGATTGTAGCAATAGCACTGTTCGGAACAATAACTTTCTCACGAGTTCGGAGAATCTTCCCTTTCGAAGACTAACAACTTGCGTTTTCCGCCCCAGCGAAGCGAGATGAGATGATGGCCAAGATCATATCCATTGCTGACCATACTCTGGGCATTGCTCGGGAGTTGCACCGGATTTTCTTCAGCTTGATGAAGATGACAGTCCAAGACGGGAGATGTGGGTGGCCTCGATCGGCCTTGCCAAAGTGCAGCTCCCTGTTACGTGCACGTCTGCGGCTTAGCGATGAGGGTTTTACACGGAGAACATTCCGATTCTTGGCACATCCTAACTTGGCCGTGTCCTATAAGTCTGGGCAGGTCTATTTCTGGGGGTTTAATATAATATCATAGCTTGTGCAGTTGTGTATAGAAGCACGACCCTAGTTGTTACGAGCACGGTTGTGGGTCTCGATTGTTAGGCGGGCACTAATGCAGGGGAGTGACGAGCCGATGTGATGGCGCCGAACCGCGGCAACCTTGCAAGTCTCACCGCCACCAACACTCTGGGTAGAAGTCTCTGATGGAACCTACGAGGCGGAATCCCGGACTAGCCAAGGCGGCATTTTTGAAGGTTAAGATTGACCGAAAAATGTCGCTAGCATCAAATGGTCAGCCTTACGATCATGGGAAAAATCATTAATATGATAGCAACGATGAATGCCCACTGCTAGAGAGGTATGCAAATAGTCACTCCTTTAGCCACTCGAGGTTACCCAATTGCCATCTTTTCGACAGCTCACCATGAAGGTGCTTGCTGCAACCACACTCGTTTCGTCTCTCCTTCTTCCTGCCACTGTCCTCGCTCAGGGCAATTCAAATGGCACCTATCCTACCACCTTCCGAGCAACAGGCTTCAATTCTGAAGAGAACAGCCTAGAGCTAGGTACTACGCCAGTGGTACCTTTTGGAGAAATTGTTGCAAACGATCCGTGGTCTACTCCATTGGTCGATGGCTGCCCCAAATTGTGCACCGTGGTTGGGCCTGATCCGAGCAACTGGACACACGTTCATGATCAACAACTAATATCGAAATGCGAAGAACCTCTTCTTCTATCCATCAATGTCCAGAATGAGCCAAGCCGCTTCAATACCTACCGTACATGCGCTCTTCGCGCCGGAAAAGCCGAGGCGAAGAGGGACTACATCAACCACATAGCTTACAAGCGTCAGAACAATGGACTGCCCTCCAATAGCTCAACAAGACAGCCACTTGAGTCCACTGGCGATGCTTGTGGGGCTTACAAGTCTCGCACAAAAGCTGTTCTATCCTACGGCCCACCCGGCGTTATAGCTGCTGGCTCGAATGCTACAGCTGCAGTTGATGCTCTGTCAACCTATCTCAAGAACAGCGCAAAATGCGGAACCAACATCATTTTCGCGAAGCATGGTGCCGCAGTTGTTGGTGTTTACGCCGGCGCAGACCTCCCATATACCAGTGCATCCGAAATGCTTGCAAAGTCCAGTAAGTGCAGTTTTGTCGCGACATTCCTCACCTCGTCCTTATATACAAGCATGGAAGTAGATTGAATGTGAATATAAACTGGCTCATAACGTTTGCTAATCATGAATCGTTTAGGAAATCGCATTGCTCAAGGAACGGAAGTCCTCCAATTATGTAACCCACGTTCTCCAGATGCGGCTACTCTGGGCATCTTTGCGACCGAGAACTTCGACACGAACTTCGACAAGGTACATGATGCTCTGCAGACGTGGGCAAGTGGCGAGTGCTACGAAATTGCCTCCCAAGTCCAGGAAGATACTGAGTGGACGATCTTGACCGCCGAGCCGGAAACCTCTGGCTTCAATCAAACTCGGCGTGCTGTTGCCAGCGCAATGAAGGGTATCACCTCCCTGATATCGAATGAGAAGCGGGCAACGTGTACAGCCATTCAAGTGAACTCTGGAGACGGCTGCGCATCTCTTGCAGCGAGGTGTGGGATCCGTGGTGCCGATTTCACCAAGTATAACCCAAAAGCGAATATGTGCTCCACGTTGATGCCGAAACAATGGGTATGCTGCTCATCTGGCGATCTTCCTGACATGAGACCGAAGCCGCAGGCAGACGGAACATGCGCCATTTACACGGTCGTTGAGAACGACGGATGCGCGGCAATTGCAGGCAACTTTGGCCTCACGGTGGATGACATCGACAAGCTGAACAAAAAGACCTGGGGCTGGTCGGGATGTCCAAGACTACAACCAGATCAAATCCTATGTGTCAGTGAAGGCAATACCCCTATGCCCGCTCAAATTGATGGAGTCGCTTGCGGACCGCAGAAAGTTGGCACTCAGAAGCCCAGTGGGCAGTATGACGGCTTCGATCTTGCAAAGCTCAATCAATGCCCTTTGAAGGCTTGCTGTTCTGGATGGGGATTTTGCGGCACTACCACCGAGTTCTGCACAGAATCGAAGTCCGAGACCGGCGCGCCTGGTTCTTTCAAGAAGGGTGACAATGGCTGTATCTCCAATTGCGGAACTGACATCGTCGGAAACGACAAGGCGCCTAGCAGTTTCTCAAAAGTAAGTGATTTGTCTTCGTCTAATAGAATGGAGCCTGACCGTACACAAGGTCGGATACTTTCAAGCATACAATGGGGCTCGCGACTGCCTCAACATGGACGTTTCTGAAGTCAACGAGTCCGAAAAGGACCTGACGCACGTTCACTTTGCCTTCCTCGGTGTCACTGCCGACTTTGACGTGAACATCATCGACTCTGTCAAGAGCCAATGGGAGAAGTTTAGCTCCGGAAAATTCCCGTTCAAGAAGATCATTTCATTCGGCGGTTGGGCAGAGTCGACCGAGCCAGGTACATTTCAACGCTACAAAGACGCCGTGAAGCCTGAAAATCGCAACAAGTTCGCAAACAATGTTGTCAACTTCATGAAGAAGCACGATTTGCAGGGTGTGGACTTTGACTGGGAATACCCGGGCGCTTCTGACGTGCGTAACGATGCAGTATCGTGCTGATACAAGACAACAGCTAATTTCGTTATAGATTCCGGGTGTCCCTAATGGAGGCGAGCAGGAGGCGCAACACTATTTGCGTTTCTTGACGGTCATAAGGGGCCTGCTGGACAAAGATAAGTCTCTGTCTATTGCTTTGCCAGCGTCTTTCTGGTATCTTAAACCGTTCCCGGTCGACAAGATATCTGAAGTCGGTAAGTGACCCATTTGTGTCTGTATCCACAATTTCTAATCTCGTATGCTGCAGTCGACTACTTCATCTACATGACGTACGACCTTCATGGGCAATGGGACTATGGAAACAAGTTCGCCAACCCCGGTTGCGACAGCGGGAACTGCCTTCGCTCTCATGTCAACGCTACTGAGACGTACAACGCGCTTTCCATGATCACCAAGGCTGGCGTACCAGCAAGCAAAATCTTTGTCGGTGTCTCTAGCTACGGCCGAAGTTTTCGCATGGCCGATAAATCTTGTACTGGTGAGATGTGCAAGTTCACAGGATCCTTTGGCCACTCGGATGCCGAGCCTGGACAGTGCACGGGTACCGGTGGGTACATTGCTAATGCCGAACTTGACGAAATTTTTGCCTACGCGGAGGCTAAGACCGATGGTTTTGAGGCAAAGAGATGGTACGACTCAAAGACCGACTCGGACATTATGACCTATGGTACACAAGGAAATGGCATGACAGACTGTAAGTGTATCAGAAGATCATCGCATGCGATCGTTGATTGACCGACTATGTAGGGGTGGCATACATGAGCGCAACCACAAAATCGCGGCGACTCAGCTACTACAAGGACTTGAACTTCGGTGGCACTACAGACTGGGCGGTTGATCTCGGTGCCTGGTTCAATGGCCCATCAGATGGCGAAAATGGAGACGGCTCAGGCTGGGACGTCTCATCGGGAGATAATCTCCAGTGCGACTCCAGTTCCTGGCCCACAAATCTTGAAGACCTTGAAAAGAATATTAACAACATTCCGAGCCATTGCAGAGGCCAGGCACTTGTAAGAGTGCTGGTAAGTGCTCTCGACGGAGCCATACAATCATATAACACCGTGGTGAAGGACTACGATGACAAGGTAGGTGCTACCGATGTTCATCTAAATCTTTCCATGCTGACAGTTGGTAGTTTGGCTGGTACGCAGACTGGGTGAAAGACTCCATCGACGCTCAACTTGACGAGTTCATGGCGCTCTTAAAAGGGCCTGGCCTAGCCTTCATGGATTGCGAATGGCGCAGCAATTCTAATCAAGGTTCAGGTCCTTGCACGGAAGCTAACCCTACCTGGGCGCCGGGTCCCAATCCTGGCCCTCGAATAGTCACATTCAAGATGCGTGACGAGCAAGGGTTCTATAAGGCGCTTCTGGAGAAAACAGGTATCCAGAAGGAGTGGATAACATTCAGAGACCATGCTATCAATGACCCGTGCGTGTGCCCACAGCCTAATCTGCCGCAATGTGCGAGCTGTGGCAATGTAAGTCGAACCATCATAAACTTCCACCACCGCACTCACTAATCTTGCAATCGCAGAATTACTACATGCGCAAGAACTTCCCGCGCCGTATCAACGACAAATCGAAAATCCAAGTCGATAACCCCAAGAAGATCATCGACGAAGCCATTCCCAACATGGCCGAGTTGACCGGTATTGGCATCGCTACATACTTCGAAATGCGCATGGGTGGCTTGGATGCCGACGACGCGGATATCGGCACCGCGCTCAGCATGCCCTTGTTCATGCTGCAAGATGCCAGTGAGTCGATCAAGAACATCAAGGAGATTGGAGAAGAACAAAAAGAGACCAAGACGCGAAACCTTGTCATCATGATCCTGAGCATTGTATTTGCCGTTATTCCCTTTGCCGGAGCGGCTGCCAGTGCGCTGGGTGGCGCAGCGAGAATAGCGCAGACGGCTTTAATTGTCGGAGAAGCCGGCAACGTCGCGCTCACGATCGTGGAGGTTGTGAACGATCCGCTGTCTGCTCCTTTCGCGATCCTTGGTCTATTGCTTGGTGCTGGTGGAATCCGCGCAAAGGGACCTCGGACTGCTTTCAAGGACGCGGCTGATGCGAGACGTGCCTTGGATGCTAACGACGGACTCAAGCTCTTTTCCTCCGAATTCAAGAGAAAAGACACACTGGTGCAGAATATCATCAAGGCGTGTGTTAGGTAGAAGGCGGTCCTGGTCAGTGAGGACGAGATGGGGCCGGAAACATCTCAAAAGTATTTAAGATGAATGTGAACTTAGGCGAGAAAGACTTTTCGATGTCACAACGGACCAATAGTGTGATTACGACAACGAAAACGTGTAATGATGTGATGTTAGGCGTTGGTCATTTAAGCGCCAAAGCTTGAACTTAGCTTGCAGCCAGGCGGATCGAGGCAGACAAGCTGAATCAATGCTACAGCCTGATGTGCCAATAGTCTCGCAGTTACACTTATAAAACCATGAAAGTTAACGAAAGCTGATAGATAAATATGCCTTGCCGGTGGCCAGACTGAAAAGAGCTGAGATGCTGGACGCGGAGGCTGTGGTTGCGCGTCTCAGCCGCAACCCCACACCGACAAAACTTGTATTTCGCAAGCAACACGACGAGTGGAAACACTAGCGCGTTCCACCCTGCAGGTGGTCGCAACCCCTCAAATCCCGGCCACCAAACATCGAAAAGCTTGCTCTTACCGAGTACGAGGTGGCGCCCTCGAATTCGACAAGCATTAACAAATGCTGAAGGCTCGGTTCCAGATGGTGCGGGACAAGGCGCCACGGCCGTCTTGCGCGACACACCACGAACTGCGGCTTGCATGAGCTGAACAAGACAGTTCAGCTCTTATACAGCACTACATCCTTAGAGCAAGTAGGTTTCTTTTGACTTGAACTCACATCACAATCATCTCGTAGGTTTCCATCTGGGCCCATACTGTCGCAGGGAGTTGTGAAGCGAAGCACCAAGCAGCCTAGTACAAGCAGAACTTACAGCCTCAAATTTAACCGGATCACGACGCAGCGCACCTCGGTCAACTGGAATCGTTATCATTTGTCCGAGGATCGCTCTGGCTCTCCATCCCAATTCAACATCGCTCAAGTCGAACCATTCTGCATTATCGCAAATCAAGTCACGTACAGCTACATCAACCATTTAAAACTCCGGAGTATCTCGACATCTTGTTTCTTCGCTCGCCGAGCAAGCAAACGAACATCCGTTCCGAGCAGCGATCTCTGCAATGATGCTTGACCGCACAGTGGATAATGTCTCCACCTACTTTGAGACATCGGTAGAGACCATGCCTGCTACTGGACAAGAACCGCATCCACACAAAAGGATCATAGTCTGTTGCGACGGCACTTGGAATACAGGTGATCTCGAAGGCAAAGCCTTAACCAATGTTGCCAAGATTGCTCGATGCATCAGCGACAAGGATAACTGGAAGCCAAAGAGCCAAGATGGTACGACTCGAGAGAGTAGAAGGGCCTACATACAAATTGTCCACTATCAGCCAGGAGTTGGTATGGGCACGGGAAAAGTCTCCAACACTTGGGATGCGATGACTGGTAGAGGTGAGGAGGGACTGCGAGCTTGAAAAGAATTTTTGGAAGGCTGACGAGCATGCATTCAGGTCTTTCCAAGGCTATTCGCGCAGCGTACACTTTTATTTGTCTAAATTGGTCTACACCGAACGACCAGATAATTCTTATCGGATTTTCCAGGGGAGCCTTCACAGTTCGATGCGTTGCGCAATTCATAGAAGAAGTTGGCTTGTTAATGAAAAGCGGATTACGTCACTTGCCCAGACTTTTTAAGATATGGAAAACCCTGGGCCGTGGCCAGGACGAGGATAGGAGGCGCACTTTGCGGAACATATGTGCTGATCTTGTGGCATGGGGTGAGCTTGTAGATTCGGAGAAGGAAGATGTTCGGATCGAAGCCTGTGCGGTATGGGACACAGTCAGCGCAGTTGGATTTCCAATGTTTGCACACCTCCCGCAACTTCCTCGGTTCAAATATCGCACCGTGGGCCACAAGATACCCAGCAAGGTCAAATTCGCGGTTCAAGCCCTTGCAATAGATGAGAGAAGAAGGCACTTTAAGCCAATGGTGTGGTCCTCCCCAGATGATCCGAAAACCCAAACGTTGACGCAGCGCTGGTTTGCGGGAAATCATAGCGATGTCGGTGGGGGTAACTTAGACATGACTCTAGCTAACATTACCCTGGCGTGGATGATTGGCCAGCTGACAGACAAGATCGAATTCAACCGTGACAGCATCTGGGCTATCACAACAACCCGGGCTTGGTCCAGACCCTCTGTTTTCGACGATCCACCCTCTACCGAAACATCGTCCCCTGGTGTTAGAAACTGCAAGGTTGTTGCAATATCTCCCATCTCATCGGAGCTTTGTAAGTGTTTCACACTCAAGCACGCAATGACTGATCCTGATACCTGCAGTACGATCTCGAGATTCCTGGGGATCGTTCTTCCAGCGGCGGCTTGGAGGTTCTCAGTCGCGCAAAATACGGAAGGGCGACGTCCATTACAGCGTCCAAATCTTCAATCATTTTGGAATAGCAAAGTACAAGAACTTGAGTACTGAAAGAAAGAGCCCGGGTAGTGATGCCATTGCTCCTCTCAAGTTCGAGGGAGAGATCCTCGACAAATGGGCACAGCATATACTGTGCGCTCATGTCAATATCAAACAGACTCGCGATACGCCGGAGCAAGACGCCCTCGATAACGACAAGGATTTGTACAAACAGCGGTTGGAGGAACCGTTGTTGCCTGATGCCTCATATGAATCACTGATCCCAATCGCTGCAATACTTTCGGCATTCCACAGAATTGCACTGGATTGCGACGATCCTAAGCAGAACTCATTGAAAGAAATCTTTGAGAGATTTGAAGCGCAAAGTAAGAGCACCAAAACACAAAATCAACGTGCCGCGGATCGAAGCCAGAAGAACGGCACTTTCAAATTCGAATGCATTGCACCTACACCAACAAGTCCTCCGAGTTCTGCTGTGGCGCTGCCAGAACTTATGCGCGGAGAGAATCCCTCCACTCTGGTTTTGACCAGAACCTTTCCGCTCCTTATGGGACGAGCTCATGCATTGCCAAAGGAAGAGCAGAAGTCACCGGTGACAGGGCTATTCGAGCGACAGAACAACGAGAAAGTACTCCCGTGCAGAAATTGCGCTAGAATCTGGCCGAATAGCGCAAATGAGTAGATAGTTCGTTTCAGCTATATTAGGACGCCATGATGGAGCCCTTCTCGAAACGTTAAATACACATTTGAGGGCGAAACTCAGATAAAGTTGGCGCACCAGCCACCCTGGTTGCGACTTCCGAAGCCACCGCGGCTGAATCCTGCCTGTCGACCAATGAACACTTTCAATGGCGCGATGCACGTGAGCCTGCAGTCAGCCTGATACACGCTGCGCTTCCGCTACTTATACAGCCAGATCAGTTCTTTAGCGTAGCCGGAGTATATCTTTGAGCTCTCTCGAACAATTGAATTACGCGCTTACCCGCCGGAGAATCTTCTCAACTTAGTGAATATGGCCATGATTTTGTCGAAGGCCGCAAGGCTGAAGCCCGAAATTCGTCTTGCTGAAGCGATATCCCAATTCGAAGCTGATCTTCCGACTGCACAAAAGACTGACTTCCAGCAACGACGAGCTCGACTTCTAAAATTTGGCCCCGATATGTCCGATGTCATGCGATTGACTGCGGAGATCGATCGTAAGATTGCGCATGGACGACGGTGCGTAGGTCCCCGCTTCACGAGCTTCCTGAGCAGTGTTCAACAGTTTGCTGCGATTGGAGATGTTGTTGTTGGTGGATCACAGAACATCGTTGCTTGCGGCGTATGGTCGGTAGTGAGAATGTCAATACTCGTAAGTACGGCTCAGCCGGCAGGACTAGGAAGAGGGTCCATGCCGAGTGTGACATCTCCAATAGCTAGACGTTACACTGATCTCCCGTTATAGGCAGTCACGAAACATTCATCTTACATGGAGAGCCTGTCGCTTGCGTTTATGGAAATTGGACGTTCAAGTCCACGATACCAAGAGTTAGCTGTGGTGTATTCTCGGTCGCAAGCCCTGCAAGCGTACATCAACGAGTACTTCATTGTGGTTGTACGCTTCTGCCAGAGCATCATGCGATTTGCGCAGAAATCAGCCTTCGGCCAACTGGCATCTACCTTGAGTGATGCTACGATCACAAACACACAATCGGAGTTGAGATCTTGGAGTCGAGAGATCAAGAACGAGATGCGACTACTCCTTGCCAAACGAGCCGAGGACGAAGCGGATCAAAATTCGCGGTTTCGCTCGTTATACACCAAACGAGCGAAGACTATTTCTCACCAGCAGCAACTTGCCGCACGGCTGCGAATTCTCAACGGCTGTTCCACCTATGATTACGAAACCACGTGGAAGCAATTCCGAAGAATAGGAAATACCACTCTATTCACTCATGCTCCCGAGTACAGTACCTGGAAAAAGCAAGACAGCTCGTCTACTCTTCTTCTCTTTGGAATGCTTGGTGGCGGCAAGTCTGTGACCATGGCCAACATGGTCGATGATCTGAATCTATCTGCGGGAAGCCAATCATCATCAGTGGTTTACTTTTTCGTCCAGTATGGCTACGCCACAAGCTTAGAGGCTCGCACAATCATCGGATCAATCGCGAGACAGATACTCCATTGTGCAACTAGCTTCTCTGATATCCCGGAGTCTGTACAAGAGTCTCTTAGTATCGAAAGCATGAGGGCTCTGATAATTCGGTTGATCAGTCCCAAGCACGCAATATACGTAGTCATGGACGGACTTAACCTCTGCACACGCTCGGCAAAAGAAGAAGTTGTAGAATTCTTGCGGGAACTTCAGACTGGACTTTGTGTGCGTGTATGCATCTCGTCTCGCCTGGAGCCGAGTATTGAGTACGATCCAATACTTCAAGGCCTGCAATCTGTCCAGATACTCCGCCTCCCAAACAACCATCAAGACATGGAAGATTTCATTTCAGCTGAGCTGTCGCGTTGCTTAGAAAGCCGTTCGTTGGTGCTAGGCGACCCAACGATTGTACTAAGCATCCAAGATACACTGCTGGCAGGTGCCAAAGGGATGTTTCTTTGGGTCGCTCTACAGATCAACTCCGTATGTTCTCTTCAGACGGACGATAAGATTCGCACTGCATTAGCACATCTACCACATGATCTTTCGGAGATCTACGCTCGCGTTGTCCAATCCCAGCACAGACAGGCTTCGAAATATCAGAGACGCATTTTCGAGTTCATCGCAGCCGCGCAGAGGCCTCTAACAACGCGTGAGTTCCAGGAAGCTCTAAGCGTAACACCGGGAGATACCACATGGTCAGCCAGCAAGCTGATAAATGACGTAAACTCAGCGCTGGCGAGTTGTGGTTGTCTGGTGGTTGTCGACGAGGAAGAGCTCACAGTTCGTTTTGTGCATCCTACCGTCCAGCAGTACATCTTTGAACGATACACAGATGCTCTCGGCGATGGTATGAATGCTATTAGTTCCCACGCAGCAATGGCGGATGCCATCGTCACTTACCTCAGCTATGGAGTTTTTGGCACAGATGTTTCAACCTCTCGCGTACCCCAAATCGATGTTAGCGATACACCCGCACAGATTGTCAGCTCAGCTTTCTCACGTGGAAGCGTGCAGAGTATTGCACTGAACTTGCTGAAACTGAGAAGACGTCACGATGTCGATATTGGCAAAGTTGTGGCGCATGAGATGAGCGCGCACCAAAACCTGGAAATCCCAGAATTCTGGTTCCGAACATATGCAGAACAGTATTGCGCTTACCACGTTCGCCATGCGGCACGTCCATACAGCACTCATGTGAACCATCTCTATCCTAAAGTCTTTGAAAAACTGTGCTTGGCAGATGCCTCGAAGCACATCACTCAGACAAATTGTGGATCGCAAGCCAGTCTCGGTCTGGAACTTGCAACGCAGCATCTCCGGTTGGCAAGGAGCTCTGGCTTCCCGAATGAACCAGATTTGGAGCTAGTCCGATTGATCTTACCAACACTCTGTGGTCATGGAAAATTGCGGGACGCTGTAGAGGATGAGCTTGGACGAGCAATCTGCGAGGGTGACCAAGTCCTGGATAGTTTCCTTGCGACCAAAAGGACTTCAGAATCGACTGGCGATCTTATCTTACAGAGAACTCAAGTAAAAGAATTTGTCTTTATGCATACAAAGGCGATGTGTTAGGCTTCGGCCACGCAGGAGCTTGTATTATGCCTAGTACTGCGATTCACCATTTATGCAAGTCCGGCAGAACACTAGTTGAATGCGCGATCTGGGGAGACAATTTGCCTGTGGCTGAAGAACTGCTCTTCTACGAGGAAATTGATGTCAATCCAGGAGCAACTGGAAAGTCATTGATCTGGCAGACGGTCGAGAAAGGATGGCCAGGCTTGGCCCGTTCGATATTCTCCACGAACAGAGTCAAATTACGAGACGGAGAGGGCACAGCTCTGCAAGTACGATCGCGCGAACTGGGCTACGATGAGGTTAGCAAACTACTCGATGAAGTGGCTGCCCGCAATCTCACCAACCGGGCGTTTTCGAGCGACATCAAGGACTGGAGACTAGAGCAGCAACGGTATATTCGATTTTACGTTCCGCAGGGCCTACCCGATTCGCCGAGTCGCGTATGAGAATCTGAGCCAAGAGACTATTCTATGGGACCCAACTGCATAGTCTCGGGCTTCCTCAATCTCCTATCTAGAGAGACATTTCTCCTTTCCTAAACCGTGCAAATCACTCCAAGTATGCGTTCTTTGCCTGGTCTACGAGAGTGTCATTCATGAGAAGAGCACTCAAAAATCGGCGGCTTCATCCATATATTTTCTAGCTGAGAGATTATTCAATTCACTTTAGATCTGTCAACTACACCATCGGCACGTTGTCCCCCTTTAAATCCATCTCAACCACCAAATCTCATCTTCCAAGACACCCATATACTTCTTACAACTACAGCAATATGCACACCCACGTTTACCAACATCAGTTCTACAAACCCTCCTTCACATCCTCCGCCTCCAACTCCAATGCCCCTCAACACCCCCCACAATCTCCTCCCAAATCCTCAAATTCCCACTCCACCGCCCATCCTTCATCAACACCGCCTCCCTCGCCTTCTCCGCAAACTCCACCGCCCGCGCCTCATCCCCAACCGCACTATACGCAAGCGCCGCAAACCCGTACGCCACATCCATGAATCCCTCAAGACCCTCGTCGCGATGCAGTTGCAGCAGTTCTTCGGCAAGGGCTGGGGAGCCGAGGGATGTCGGGGACCAGTCGTTGAGGTGGGATTGCAGGGTTTGGATGTGTGTTAGCGTCGTGTCGGTTGTGGGTGAGGTGCAGCGGGGACAGGTGCAGGTGAAGTGGAAGCCGGATTGGAGGTGGTTTTGGCGTTGGGAGGTTGGATCGAGGGGGGAGGTATCTGATGTTCTTAGTACGGCGGGAAAGGGAAGATTAGGAAGTAAACGTACAAGCGATGGTGATTTCTTCGCCTTCTGCGATCGGACGTGTGACATGCACAGTATGCGAGAGCAGGTCCGTATCAATTACATATTGAGCACTGGATTTTGATCAGCATTAAAACTACCCATATGTCGATTCTGGGTCTTTGGTAGAGCTTACTTCGGATTACAAGCATGATTCAAGCGACTCGTCTCCGGAAACACAGCGAGATGATTCACCCCACCAACCTCAACCTGGAACGTATTCGCCTTGACAATATCCTGCACCCTAACTCTTTCATCGCCAAAGACGTACGTCAAGCTCAAGAAATCGTTCTTGATCTTATCGGGTAATTGCTCAATTGCTACACGCCACCACTTTTCGCGTTCCATTGTGCTGAGATCGCCTTCCAAGTACGCTAAGAAAGCGGGAGTGTATGAAGTCACGCGGTCTTTGAACTTGAGTGGCTTGGTGGCGAGCATGCCGATGCCTTTATTTGGGATGGAAGTTGCGCGCCAGGTGTTTGTGAAAGTGTTGACATGTTGCTTGGCTAGAGCGGAAGGATCCGCGAATCCCGGTAACGAGGCGAATTGAGTTGCTAGGCTTGGTGTCGTGATGATGGATATGCCGCGGCCGTTGCTGAAGGTGGTGGATGTGTATACGCATAGCTTGTCGTTCAGACCTGGGAGGATGGCTGTGCATGTGGGTGGGTATGACCACGGCGCGTACTTTTCCTCCTCTTGAGATGAATCTACATACTGCATAGATATAGCATACTCATTATGTTTATCGTGCGATGAAAAGATGTTCACGCTGCGCAGAACATGTTCGTGCCAACACTGATCGTGTAATACGACATCGGCTAGACCGGGAGGTAACAAGAAGAGCGATGACAGTAGGGGTACTTTACTTAGAAACATTTCGTGCGATTATGACAAAATGGAAGCTGGTGATGTTAGCCACTCTGATTTTGCAAAACATTTTGAAGGGCATGCCTCAGACGCCATGGCTTTCTGCAGTCCTGAGACGTGCCCTGTCGCAAGTCGGCCGCTAAAATTAGGTTGCCAAGATCACGCTTAGTCAGACGTCAAACCGGTGGATCAGAAAAGACGATAATTTGGGTATTTGAATCGTACAAAGCTCACCTAAACACCGAATAATGCTAAGAGCGCCCGTCAATATGCTGCTCGCCGTGTTTGCCAATGATGCATAGCAGTGCCACCAAGCACGTGAAGGATTCTGACCAGCAAATGTGTTGGAACACACTGACTTGCGCCTCGAAAAGCGACACAGTAGTTCGCGACATGTTCTTCCCTCATTCGGCATCTCCATTGACCTCGACTTCCGCGCTCCGCTTCTTTTTCTTCTTGTCCTTCTCTTCGCCCTCTTCCCGCTTCCGCTTCTTTTTTTTCTTCTCGCCATTCTCTTCCGGCGCCACGTATTCTTCCATCCTCTCTCTCCTCTTTGCATCCATTTTGTCCTTCATCTTGTTTTCTCTCTCCTCCCTGGCCTTGCGTTCCTTTGCATGCTTGCCCAGGAAGTACTCTCCACTCTCGATCTGCAGATCGACCTTGCTCTTCTCCTGCGGTGGCGGGAATGGTGTGTAGACCTTCTTGGTCTTGTCGGTGACCTTGTGTGGTACGCGCCGCTTGCTGAGTGACCGCTTCTTGAAGTTCGGGAGGAAGCGGTCCCAGCTCTCATTGACCAATTCTGGGTCCTTCGCCAGCTCCTTTTTGATCATGAGCTCCTTAATCGCGTAGATTGGATGGATATTGTGCATGGTGTCCTCAATGATCCGCCGTACAGTCTTGAGGCCCTTGAATGGTCCCATTACTGAGACTGTGTTTCCTTGGACTAACAAGTATGTCTCCGTGAGCAGCTCTAGCGCCTTCAGAGTCGAGCCGTTAGGACCCAGTATCCTCTGCCGCCTCTTCACGAAGCGCTCCTTGTTGCCAACCAGGTTCCGTATCTTTATGATGTCCATAGCAACCTCATCGTCCAGGATCTTGACCGCTTGCGGCGCGGGAACACTTCTTGCGAGTAGTTTTATAAGATCGCGCGCGTTCAATATGGCCGCTGGGTCGTAGGTCTTTTGTGTCGTCCACACGGTCATGGAGCCTTCCACCAAATTGAGCTCGCAACCAACGCCATGTTTTGCAAGCGCTTGTGTGATAAACTTCCAGGAGCCCTTGAGATACTGTTCGCGGTACTTCGGAAAGAGCGTCGAGAAACGCGACTCGTCTGTGAATGCGCCGGCGGTGTTATCTTCGGGCTTGAAGGGCTCAATCTGCGCCAAAGTCAGCGTCAGCTTTTTGCGGTGCGCACTAACATTGATCGCACCTTCCACTTGTCGATATCGTCTGTATCCCAAGGCTTTTCCTTCTTGTGCGTGGACGGCATGGTTGTGTTTCGCGTTCGAAAGTCGCTTTTCTGGCGAGGTCTGATTTGCGACAACTTTTTGCAGCTTCGAGATTCTTTAGCGCGCCAAGGCGCTAGAGTCGGAGTTTAGCATCACACCTCCGCGACGATTCACGTGAGCCCTTCCCCTCATTGCTCAACGTTCCTCTCCTGGTCCATTTCTACATCTGATTACCTCCAGTATTCCACATGTCGCGCGAAGAAGCATGGTGAGCTGGTCAAATCAAGGCCACACCCACTACTTAGCCATTTCCACAAAAATGTAAGCGCGCGATGCAGGCGCCTTTCAATCCCGAAGGCTAATGCGGGATCACACTGCGATTGTTACTAGCTCTGAGGTTTGTCATTGATTCTTATTCACGCCAAATATTCATCATTTCTGCACGATGTTGCGTTCATGGAAGCGATTTTCGGCGCTTCTATCGCCTCAGGCAGTTTTGACATGCGGGCTTTTCTTAGTTGCAGAGGAAAATTGCCGACAGTCGTCCGTCTAGTCCGTCTTGTTCTTTATCTCCGTGATCGTCATGTTCAAGTGTTCACTGTATGTGTAATGTGTGCCAAGTCTCGTGGTCTGCTGCATTAGGACCCTCCTTTAAACCAAATTGGTCTGAGCCCGCACAATTTCGTAGCCTCCAGAAACTGTAACACCACAACTATAACTTTGTCTAATTTTGAAAATGGTCGATCGCGATACTCTGGATTTTACTCGATACGTAAAAGTCCACAAAGATCCTCAAGGAGCCGGCGATGCCCGACCTACCGCCTTGCAGATCGTCAAGGACAATGGCCTTGAGGGTAATTATCACAAGGTCTTTCTTCCAAAGAAAAGTCGTGCTAATTAGAGACAGGCAAGCTCGGCGGAAAAACCATTCTCATCACCGGTACAAGCTCCGGTATTGGAACTGAGACAGCTCGTGCCCTCAAGGCTACGGGTGCACGGCTCTTCCTGACGGCCAGAAATCTTTCCAAGGGTCGTGAAGCGCTTAGTGATATTCTGGAGCCTGGAAAGGTTGACCTTCTCCTCCTCGACCTGAATTCTCTGACCTCGGTGCGAATATTTGCTGCAGAGTTCCTCAAAGCCAGCAACAACAAGCTGAACATTCTCATCAACAATGCCGGCATCATGGCAACTCCCGAAGGCGCCACTATAGACGGATTCGAGACTCAATTCGGCACGAACCACCTCGCGCACTTCTTGTTGTTCCAACTTGTCAAGCCCGCCTTGCTAGCATCCTCCACTCCTACCTTCCAGAGCAGAGTCGTCAGCGTCTCATCGTCGGGCCATCGCTGGTTCCCACCAAAGATTGACAACCTCATGCTCAAAGGCGAATACAACGCCCAGCACGCTTATGCCCACTCGAAGACCGCGAATATCTGGTTTGCCAACGAAATTGAACGTCGTTATGGTACCCAAGGCCTTCACGCGCTCTCTTTAAACCCCGGCGGCATCTGGACCGGTATACAGGTCCATGTACCAGCCGAGCAATTAGAGGGCTGGAAAGCTAGTCCTGAAGTAAGCAAGGGCGTGAAGTCTCCGGAGCAAGGCGCTGCAACGACTGTGTGGGCCGCTGTTGGAAAAGTATGGGAAGGCAAAGGCGGGAAGTATCTGGAGAATTGTCAGGTTAGTTCGCCGGTGCCAGAGGGCTATTCGGCGAGCGATTTTGGATATGAGAAGTGGGCGTTTCATCCGGAGAATGAGGCGAAGCTCTGGAAGTTGAGCAACGAGTGGGTGGATTTTAAAGAAGAGTAATTCGGGCTGTGCATTGTGTGATTAGACAGGCTCAAATAGTACCACATCGCGTTGCAGTCTTCTTATTACATTCGAAGAGACATACATATCCAAAACATATATTTTATTTCATCGCCATATCTGATCGTCGCTCCGAGGCTGGGGGTGACATTGACAAGCAGATGCAGGTTGTGAACTAGCATCTTGGCGAGCTGGTCTACTCCTGCCCAGGTTGCGAAGCTTGCTCCCACTATCCACTTTCGATGGCAATCATAACAACTGATCTCATAGATGCTTCCTACGATTCAGTTTGATTTACAGTTATGTTCAGGTTCCTTCATTGATGGTATGGTCACCGATGCTTGCGCCACAATCCTGCGAGAGCCAATCACACGAAAACTTGCTGCATTATGCAAGCGCCATGGCGCACATCACACTCAGCCTCGTCGCTGCTGCCTGACCCCGCATATTTTGGCTGAAGTGGTTGAACAGCTCATCCTCTCGAACTGAAGTCGCAAGAATAGCTCATACTCTTCCACGGACCACCACCTTCGAGCCGTGATCTTATCATATCACCTTCTCAAGCACGCCATACGGAGTCTTACATGGCGGTCGGACACGATGACGACACCTATAAACCAGCCGATGGACGATGCGGACGAGCTGGGCCCGATATACGAGGATATCACGGAACTTTGCGACTTTTGCGTGAAGCTTACCGCAATGATGGTTGGAGAAGGACTCTCCGAAAGAAGTCTCCAATCTCTGCCGGAACCGAAGCATTGTAAATTCTGCAAGGTCTTGCTAGAAAAGTTTGAGGAAAACGGGGAATCGCAAGCTCGATGCCCAGAGATTCTCAAATCATTGAGCATCACGAGAGATTTCGCATATCAGAGATCCAACCATAGGCAACTTTCTGGAGTTTGGTTCGCTGGTCGTGACTTTGCTTTGCAATCATTTGCGATGTGGGCAGACAAGGGTAATGATGAAATTGCTCAATGTGTTCAGAAGTTTAACAAGTCACCCTAGATAGCAGCGCCTGTATGACACTGACTGATAGGGCCCCTATCATCAGCCCGCGTATGAGTCACGCATCCGATCTAGCTGGGCACTGGCTTAGTCTTTGTGGAACCCACAATGGATGTTCTCCTGATGATGACAAACTACTTCCGAGTCGCGTTCTCGAGCTCTATGACGACCACTCAAGACCATCGCTTAGGCTCATTGATGGCGAGTCTAAGACGGGACGATATTTAGCCTTGAGCCATTGTTGGGGATCCTTAGAAAATCGACCTTTGCGAACGATGCGGCACAATATCGACAAGCACAAGGTTCGAATCCCGTTTAGCGACTTACCCAGAACTTTTCAAGACTTCGTGGAATTTGCCCAAGGTCTTGGTGTCAAATATACCTGGATTGACTCCCTCTGTATCATACAAGATGACCGTGAGGATTGGCATTCAGAAGCGGAAAAGATGGGAGATGTGTACAGAAATGCAGCATTAGTAGTGGCAGCTTCAGGGGCAAAAGACTCTACAGAAGGACTTTGTGTTACAGATTGGCCACGTACCGTTGTTCATCGACTGCCTTACAGGATCAGCGGGGTGTGCGAAGGGACATTCAATCTTACTCGCAGGCGGCAAGGACGGACGGATCCGTCTCATAGTGTCCTCAACACACGGGCTTGGGTACTTCAGGAACGCTACCTTGCGCGCAGAATGGTGACATTCATGCCTGGTGGTATGTCGTGGATTTGCGAGTCAGTCGGTCTGAATGAACTAAGCCAAAGCCTTCATTTCTTTGTAGAGACGGCGGGGTGGTCGCAGCTCTTAACAAGTTATTCCGCAAAAGCTCTGACATATCATTCGGACCGTCTTGAGGCGCTCAAAGGGATTGTGGCTCATTTGCAACGTTCTCGAACGGATCAATACCATCCAAAATACGGTGTATGGCAAGATCGGCTCCTGCAACAGATGCTCTGGCTGCAAGATAGCCCACAGAATGACAACGGCGCCTTGAATTTGCCCTCATGGTGCTGGGCCGCGACACAGAGCGTCAAGAGATGGCCGGAGGAGTCTTCACTTTCTTCCCTTTACTCTAACCTTCTGCAGGCCGACGAGTTGCCAAGACAAGTAGAAGCTACCACTGCAGGTTGTCTTCGGATGGTCGGACCATTGGGTACAACACAGTCGCACGCGTGCTACGCGAGGGCTAGTGGAGCCGCCTGGACTAGAGTTTGGAGTATTCTGAGCTCTTCTTTTGCGATATATCGACCCAGTTTTAATTCCAACTTGCAAAGCCAGTGCTTCCTTCTTGAAAGCAAGGATACTCACGAGGCGAAAGATGGCATCGTGTTCTTTGATCGAAAAGAAATAATTCTATGTACTCGCCATTTGCTTGTCTTCAAAGCGAAGCGAAAACCGCTGTTTTCCGATGGAAGAAAAAACAGATTAAAGAATGCCGATGTAAGTACGCACATTGCCTTTGTTAGGGCTCGTGGATAACAACCGCTATAGGATGCCGATGCAGAGCGCGTGCTGCCCGATGTGGACTTCATCTACTGGACCCTTCTTCTAGACCAAGTTGCAGAGGGTAGATACAAGCGCGTCGGTGTCGGTATACTGTTCCCGTCTGCATACGAAGCGCTAAAATTCGAATCGAAAAAAATTGAAATTGTATGAATCGCGAAAGCGAAGATGAATGGAGTCATCGATTGCATTGACTATCAAACATCAGATGGAAACATTTCATTAGCAGTCGAGCACGAGAGTGTTAGGTTCCGAGCCTATTTCAATTCAATCAGATAATTGACACAATTCTATTAGATTTCGGTTTTTACTAGTAGTCTTACTGGTAGCCTGTTCGTCGTTCGTAATAATCTCGTCGCTTGGAACCACCCACATATAGTAGCAAGCAGGAGGAAACACACATAGAGCGCTATAATGCGATGACCATAGGATAAGAAGCTAGTGTGCTAGCCATCGCTTTGACATCATAGGAAAAGCTATCCCTTGCTCCACGCTGCGGGTTTCATGCCCAGCACCGTAGGATGAGATTTCCTCGCTAACTGTCAAGCTACACGAACTGGATTCAACTTCACTTGCCAACAAAGTTTCAAGATCTCATTTACCCTACTTGAAAAATCATTTTTAACATAATCGACTTCATCAGCATCTTTTGCAAGTCAAGCGAATATTCGAAGGCAGCCACTCTTGGAACCTGAGTCACTTGCGTTCAATATGAGCATCTTTCAGTTGAAGTTGAGTTTTTAGTTGAAGTTGAGTTTTTCATTATTTATCGCCTGGCTCGAATTATAAGTAGTTTTGTCGAAGTGCTCAAGCGGCTGGCTCCACTCCGCTGCATTGTTCCACGTTGGTGACACAGTCGCGAGGCTGTTCCGTGAAGCAGCTTGCTATCTGCTCTGCTGTTCTTTGTAAAGTACTTTCGAACGTGGCGCACCCAATTCGCTGCGCGCTTCAGGGCATTCGACGTGCGAGATTTGCAAAATTTTTGGTGTCCATTCCCCGACCTAAGTCGATGTTTTGCTTGGTGGATTGGTGGTAAAGGTGCGCGCAAGGTGCATAGTGCGCCTCGCGAGAAGAATGCAAGGATTTCAAGACTGCGAGCATGAATGCCAGTATAGTGATTGATACTGACATAATGATTTGGTAAATCAACGACAAATGACTGCTGGCAGGATTTCTGAGTCGTCTTGCCCAGTTTGAGAAGGCCCTCGTTCTTTTCGACGTCAAACCGCCCGCCCTTGGCTAAAATGCCCATTTTCCTGTCCTGATAGCCGTGAATTTGACGAAGAGTACGTGTAGGAAGCACTGTCTGAGGGCGTCTTCGACAATTCGGTCCAATCGCGCTCACTGCTAGACCCGCTGTTCTTATTTTTTCTAGAATCGTCCGAGTGTGGTTGGACGAGCATCGCGCGGCTTGTGTTCTGCATCGATGTGTAGAGAATGCGGAAAGAGGCGAGGCAGACTACAATGAGAGCTGGTGCGGTGTTAGCATTTCATGTGTGGTGACCCGAAAAAGGCAGGCTGAGAAGTCTTACCGACAGAGATCTCAACGCCTTGCCAGCATACCAGCCAGCTCAGATCGAGCACACCGTTACGAGGAGCGATGACGACCCGAATTATTGCGACCGCGATGACGAACAGTGTCAGGGAGAAAATTCCGCCTAACGCGAGTTTGGTGAGCATCTGGAGGCGGATGCGCCAGAGCACGTTCGTAGATAGCAGTATGACTGAAGGTTAGGTTAGCACGCGAAGCCGAGACAACTCACTCATGCAACAACTTACTGGAGAAATCAGTCAACACATCGAGCGCAGTGGTAAGCCTCAGCGTGACGAACTCGAAATTGACAGTTCGTGGCTCTTGGCAGGTCTCTATTTGCTCGAGTTAGTCTCCAATCCAAAGAGAGGGAGGCTTGAAGAACTAAAAAGATAAGCTCACCAATAATCTTCATCCCGCTGCTCGTCAAACACCTATAATCGACCGTGCCGATACACACAGCTAAACTCGCCAAGCAAAACCCCAGCACCGCATACCACGCGATCCTCTGCGCGCGCAACTTCTCGCCAAAACGGCGAAAGAAGACGATGAAGCTAATCTTCACGCTCCACAGACCGAAATAGCCTAACAGATACGCAGCCAGGTTCCCGCGAATTAATCGCGTAATGCGGTCGAGAAAGTTGGCTGGGATGGACTGCACGGGGATCAACCCGTTGGAGAGCGCTAGGTTGAAGTACAGGTCGTCGGCGATGTACGTCCAGATGGCGGCATTGGCGACGGAGAGAAGGAAGGCGAGGACAACGAATGGGTCATCGGCTTGCAAGCGTCGAAAGACTTTGATACGGATCCAAGTTCGGAGAATGAGAAAGACGAAGGAGACGCCGACGCCGGCCCAGAGACTGGCCTAGAGGTATGTTAGTAGGTCAGATTGAATCATGATAGAGTTGACAAACTATCAATGCGGTCTTGCCGACGCGACCTGGCGAGACTGGAGATACTTTGGGGTCATATTGCGCGATAAGAGGGTCGCTCTGGCGTGCGAGAAGGATGGATAGAGGAGAGGTGAACATGTTGGAATGAGAAGGTCAGACTGCAGATGAAAAGATATCTTGCCACAAAATGCCTCGGGGTCACGCCTGTCTTAGAAGAAGTATGACGGAAGGTATCTATATGATTTGCCGTGGGATGCTTGTGGCCTCAATGTCGTTCGACATGAATGTAAATCCGCACTAAGCTGGAGGGTTACAGCGCATCGCGCGCATCTTACATGTCGGCCCGTCCCAGATGAACTTCGTTAAGTAGCGCAGGGAACATAACCCCACAATGATGCACTCTTCGGGGACCGAAGATATGCAAGGAGGAATTGCTGCAGGGTCAGCTTATCTAAACTAGACCTAAGCCTAAAAAAGTGGGGGCCGAGTGTGGCACAGTACCGTACCAAAACCGGGCTAGCTCGCAGTGTACCTACCTGGGTTTGTGTCACTCTCCCTCGAATTAAATAACACCCCAAAGACGGCGACCAAAGGTGCACTTAGCCCACGCGTCAAGACTCGCATGATCGACCGAGATGCATCCTATCGTGTACCTCATCGCTGAGGTCGTCTTGACAGTCTTGATCATCGGATTCACGCAACCTCATTCACATCTGCGACCCGCTGGACTGCTTCTCGTAACGCTATGCGTCACTCGCTGTATTCCAGGCTGCATGCCTTACATGGTGCGCACACCATGGGCGGCGCTTGTCGGCGGCTACTCCGTCACGTATTTGTACCACTACATGGATATTGCGCTTCTCAGCCGCTGGAGTTTCGCGAGCGACGCTCCTATCAGCGGCCTTCTCCGCCCAACCACCGATACGGCATCTGCCCAGAAAAGTTCTGCATCATCGAGTTCGCCATCAATGTGGGCGAGGCTCAAGTTTGGCATCAAGCTTACGACCTCGTTCCGCTTCGTCGGTACGCGTTATGAGGCAAGAAACACGCCAAGAGCTGCGACGAAGAGCTCGAGAGAATTCCGCAGGAGAACCTTCATTACGATTGTCTTGTCGTATGTTGTTCTAGATTTCATCAATGCGCAAAATGATCCAGCCATCGCATCCCGGTTCTTAACGCTGAAGAACATTCCACTGCTTGCTCGCCTGCACGAAGTCACGCTCGAAGAGAGCGTCATACGCATATTCACTGTTATTGCGGCAGCTGTGGGTCTTACCTGTGTGCAAGGCGGAATTTACCACGTCTTTGCGCTACTAGCTGTCAGCCTGGGCATTTCCGAACCTGCAGACTGGCCCCCATTCTACGGCTCGATCTCGGAGGCGTATATGCTACGGAGATTCTGGGAGTAAGTCCCCGGAGGCTAAGATCATAACGACTCAGAGCTAATCTGTAGTAGCATATGCTGGCATCAGACCAACACCAGAAAGTTCTCGTCCATTGCACACTACACTACTCATGTGGTGTTTCGGCTTCCGAGAGGAACAGCGATGGCGAGATACACGCGCCTCTTGATCGCGTTCATGAGCTCGGGCATCATGCACTTGGTCATTGACCTTGCTTCTGGAGTTACTTTGCATGACTCTGGGGCTATGCGATTCTTTGTGTTGCAAGCGGTCGGCTTGATCTTCGAAGATTGCATCGTGAGACTATACGATCGCGTCCCTGTTTCGATGCAGCTGCCCAAAACTCTGGCCAAGGCTCTTGGCTTCATATGTGTTTCAATCTTTCTCGTTTGGTCGGTCCCTGCTTACATGTACCCCATGATGTGGCGCGGCAATCAAGGTATGCAGGACTCAACCATTCCCTATAGTTTCTTTGGTCCAGAAGCAGAGCGAGGTAAAGCACTCAGCCTTCTTTCTATTTTCGGTGCTTTTGCATTTCTTGCCTGAGTTATACTCTGCGCATTTAGTCAAGCTGGGTCGGTTTTGAAGCCCGAGCGGTTAAGCACGAGTGCGGCACAGCCGAACAGCCTTGCATGGGAAAATTCGGACAGGTGGATAGACAAAAACCCGGCATAGTGGTACCATTGAGGCTATGTGGCTACGTAGTAATTCAGGAAAGATTAACCGAATTCTCAAGGCGCAGGGATTCCTGCATTCCCCACTCCCTAGCCCTCACCGGTTTCTGGCCTAACCACTTGGTCCCCGGTGTAACGTTGAGCAGACAACGCTGCAAGGTTAATTGCAAATGGCTCGAGTGCTATCTCAGACCATGCAAAACCCGCCTCACCCATTCCGTCTCGCGTCTTCGCCTTCAACAACAGCCAGTGTGATGACAAGCATGCAATCATGGACAAACAACCCACAACCGCAGACCAAATCGATCTCGAACAATCCAGCATCGCGCACTCAACCGACCGCTTGTCCTCTACTGAGAAAGATGCAGTATACCTGGCGTCCTGGCAGCTCTTCATCGTGATCAGTTCCCTTTGTCTCGGAACCCTTCTCGTCGCAATCGACACGACCATCATCGCCGTCGCTGTGCCAAAGATCAGCACATCTTTCCGCGCCTTCGACGACATTCAATGGTACGGATCCGCGTATCTACTCACTGTCACCGCGCTGCAGCCTGCGTTCGGAAGCGTGTATCGCTACTTTAGCGCCAAGAATGTTTACCTCTTATCCATCCTGCTGTTTGAAGTCGGATCGGTGCTATGCGCGGCGGCGCCGAGTTCGACAGTATTCATCTGCGGGCGCGCGCTGGCGGGCGTTGGCGCAGCGGGACTGTATCAGGGCGCATTGACGATTGTGGGCTTGACGGTGAGGTTGGAAAAGAGGCCACTGTATCTGGGCATTGTACTCAGCGTTTTCGGTGTTGCGGTGTGCTTTGGACCGCCGCTGGGAGGTGTGTTTACAGACCATGCGACGTGGCGATGGTGTTTTTGGATGTGAGTCCGCTGTTGTTTAGAATATTTTGTGCCATGACTGACGCTTTGGTAGTAACTTGCCAATTGGCGCAGTTTCGACTGCGCTCATTATCCCGTTTCTAAATCTCAAGCGGCAGCAGGAAGAGCTGGATATGCCATTCGTGGCGAAGCTGAAGAAACTCGATATCTTGGGAATTACGACCATTATTTCTGCAGTGACATGCCTGATTTTAGCTCTCCAATGGGGCCAGGAGACTGGAAGTTGGGGTCAATCGCGAGTTGTTGGGTGCTTTGTAGGCGCAGGTCTTCTCACGATCGCATTCGGCTTGATCCAGTGGCGAAAGGGATCTTCTGCGACGATTCCGCTGAACATTCTGAGACAGCGTTCAATCATGATGGGTGCATGGTATCTGTTCTTTCTAGAGATGGCGATATATGTGGTGAGCAGCAGTTCTTGTCTGATGCGGGATGATTCAACTGACGAAGAACCAGGATTTGTTCTACATTCCGTTCTACTTCCAATCTGCACAGCTCATCTCCGCAACTTTGAGCGGTGTGAAAGCTATCCCTTTGGGCCTCGCTCAAGTTATAGCGATAGTGATTGTAGGAGCACTAGTAACTCGATTTGGGCAATATGTATGTGAATGTTTCAGGTCTGTCGACAGATGTTAACTTGTGTTCAGGTTCCTTTCATGGTTCTCGGTCAGCTTATCTCGATTGTTGGAACTGTTCTGCTTACGCGAATCTACATTAATACCAAATATGTTCTTGTGGCTATTTACCTTGTCATTTCCGGTGTCGGATTTGGCATGGGCATGCAGATGCCCTTTACAGGCGTGCAAACCGTGTTGAGGTGAGTTTATCGAGCAACCATCCAGTTGAACAGTTGCTGAGATATACACAGCAACGACGAAATACCGGTCGGAAATGGTAAGCTCCCAGGACGTAATCGCGGTGTTCGGATTTGTTGCTAACTATCGCACCAGCCATTATGGTCTTCTTCTCCCAGCTCGGAGCGTAAGTTTCACCTAACGCTCTATTTAAGCTATGCTGATATTTCTCCCAAGTACAATTGCAATCGCGATAGCTCAGAGCGTTTTCTCTACCAGTCTGAAACGCGACATCAGAAACAAGATGGAGACAACAAGTACTCCTAAATTCCAGCGTCTCGAACCAGGAATTGTCATTGCAGCAGGGCCTACGGGCTTGAAGTCGTTCGCGTTCGATGAGGAGATTCTACATTTCCTCCAGCAGTGCTATGCTACTGGTGTGAAAAATACGCTCTATGTAGCCTTAGCTGCTTCTGTGGTAGCTATTCCGTTTGCCCTGGGTATGCAATGGTTGAACGTGAAAAAGTCGGCCAGAGAAAAGGTGTCGGCGCATGATCTAGGGACCGGCACAACAGAAAAGGTGGTCTCTTGAGAAGATTGAGCATGCGGAGAACTTCTCAGAAACCTTCCTTAATCAATCTCTACAACACGCATGAAAATAATGAAGCCTATGCCGAAAACTATTGGTCTGCTAAGTCCCAGATCAAAATCTGGCTGTCAGCCGCGATTTAGCACGTGATGTCAGCAATACAGCAAGGCAGCCCGTGGCATGATCGGCCCTCCGACCCCCACTATCTGCTTGTTCATTGAGCTGCGCCCGCCGTTTAATTTAGCCGATTGTAGATTGGCGTCACGCTAAAAACACGAATTTAATATTTCAGATCAGCAATGCCGTCATGCAACCCTGGCATGATACGTCTTAGACCCCTGTTGTCCACTCACCGGCTAGCGCATCTCAACTACGCCTCAGTGGGGACTCGGGTACTACCAGCTCGGGGATCAAAGTAGTTCCACTAGATACCAAAGACATGCATAAACGGCGAGGCAGCTTCCATGGTTACACCAGCTGATATCGGAATGGGGGCCGTGAATGAGATTCTGCGCTTTCTATGAGAGGCAGCCTAAACCGTGCCATTATGCGGAATATAATATTTATGTAACTTGCCGGGCGTGAGAGATAGAACCTCGTCTTGTGTTCCACTTGCCACACTTTGCATTTTGTATGGAGACATTGAACGGCAATTCATCATGCTGAAAGAACACGCTTACAGATCATGGTCCGCTTTGACGAGCGCATCACCTGCGACGTGCATGGGATATCTCTTGGCTTTTTTGTTTTTATGGAGGACATTTGTCATGCTAAAGATGCATCATAACCGTCCAGTGAGTTGCGAAAACGGGTTGTGTTTGATATGTTATCGCAATCTAACCAATCAAAGAGGGACATGCCAATCAAACGCCAATCGTCCTTCCTCGCAACATGTATTTTCAACTTGCGCTTCATCACTAGCGCGCCACTGTTCATATTCGAAAAATACCACGAGCTAAAGAAGTCTACGTTTGCGATGCCGGCGTTGACGGAGTATCAAGTGCTAGCATGCTCCGGTGCCGATATCCAGGCCACGTGCGAGGCGCCAGAAGACGTATTGTCTTTTCACGAGGCCATGACTGATGTGAGTACTGCTTCGCTATTTATGAATGACAACCTGACTAGGTTTATAGCGGTTGAAACACAAATATACCATGTTTGGTTTTGAGCACAACGATATCGATCCTCATAATGCCGTTGCTGCGCGAACGCTCAAGGTACTGTTAAGGACGCATCTGCAACAACTCCGTAACGTGATCGAGAACGGAGTCAAAGCGGGCTTTCGTACAGGGACTGATGGTTTGAGAGAAAGTCCTGACGGTAAGATTAGTACCAACGACGGAGGATTATTTACTAACGAAAAATCAGGGTGGCTCAGCGTCCCGTTATTCGCATTGAGTAGACAAATCACGGAGAGAGTCAATAGTTTGGTCTTCCTTGGCCCGGAACTCGGTACGAAAGTGAGCTGACACCTGAAGCTACATCCGATGCTGATTGAGAAACAGCGAATTCACCACATTTCATGAAGTCAGCGGTGCGCTACAGTAACGATGCCATTATCGCTGCTGAGATATGTCGTCAGCTGCCTTCCATCTTCACGCCGTAGGTCTCTGATAATTCTCGTTTAACAAAGCGTCTGACCAGTATAGTATTATTGCGCCTGTGATCATGAGGTTGACGGGATCAATGCATAAAGTCGCTGCATCGATTCGAACACTAGTCCAAACTCGCCTCACAGAGATAGACAACAAGTCTGCAGATTCGATAAAGCACGTAAGTTCATGCAAATGATAGTTGCAGTGATGTGCGTGCGCTGATAGTATTAGATGGATTGTGTTCAATGGATCATAGAGTCTTCCCACACACCCGCCCAACGAACGCTCGAACGCTTGGTCCAGCAAATCGGTGCTTTGTTTTTTGCTTCATCTCATCAAATGCCCATGGTAATGATTAACTCATGACCTCGTTTTCTCCATGGGTCTAACGTCATACAGGCACTTGCGTACGCCATACACAGTCTTTGCATCCACGACAAATACATCGAACTCCTACGCAGTGAAATCGCAGCTGCGTGTGCAAGTGGTGCAGAAAATCCGCTCCGCCATATGCATTTGCTGGACGCATTTCTGCGCGAGTCAGCTAGACTCAATCCGCTAGATGCACGTATGTAATCCCTAGATCAGCACTTACCCTATCACAGCAACAGCTTACACGCCACAGTATCTGTTCAAAGAAAAGTCTTGCATCCCTTCAAGCTACCTGACGGCGGATTCATACCCGCAGGAAATCTCATCGCGGTACCACAACAAGCGCTCCTCATGGACGCCGATATCTACCCCGCGCCATACCACTTTGATCCGTATCGCCATTTCCCAGAGCACCGTCGTGCTAGACACGAGGATGTGAATACAAGGTACACTGATGTCAGCATCACATATCCATTCTGGGGATCTCCCCGCAAACCATGGTAAGTGCTTTCAATCTGTTTCTAGAAAATTGTAATGCTGATGGAATGTCTTTGTAGTCCTGGCAGGTGGTATGTTTCCGACACACTAATGCTCGCAATGATCCATCTCCTCACCGAATACGATTTTAAAATCGCGGATAAATCTGTACCGCGATCGTTCTTTTGGACGACGGCCATGGTCCCGCGATTAAGCACTCGAATCTTGCTGCAGAAGCGTAATCGCAAAAACCCAGACCCTTAGCCTTAGATATCTTAAATCCATCACTAGCATACAAACAGCATAACCATCCCTCCAAAAACACACTATATCCAATGCCATTCATTCCTGCAAAATATCCTCCATCCCCACACCTGCACCCCTCAACCCCTCATCCTCCACCCCCTTCAACCACTCCCTCACACACTCCCTATCCGCCTCACTCACACCTCCTTTCGTTCTACACATCAGATTGACAGCCGGTGGAGTGAAAATCGATTTATGCGCATACACCAGCATCCAATCGCCCTCATCTCGCGGCGTGTAACACAACACTTCCCACTTTGCCGACGCAACGCGCAGGAACCCTTTACCCTGCCAGGTGAACATGCCCGTTCCGTCGGTAGCCAGCGTATCTTTTCCGTCCATGGGTTTGATCGCTGATGAAGGCGCGGTTTGGTAGAATGCTTGGTCGTCGATATATGTGCTGGTAGGGGTATACCGGATGTGTACGTTGCATTTCGGTTTCCAGAAGGCATTTGAGGAGCGGATGAGAAACCAGGTGCCTGCGATGAGGTCTTGCAGAGGGGCTTGGGCTAGGTGGGGAGTGAGGTTGGCGGTGCCCGAGAGAGTTGGCGGGCGAAATTGTGGCGGCGAATGGGGATGCGCGAGGGTCATTGTGAAATTTGATCGAGCTTAAGTTGTGAGGACGAGAGGATGCGTTTGGATGAAGTCAAGTACATGTGTATGGTCGGAAGATTTCCACCATAGTATATGGTCAGCTAGCCGGGATGTAAACATCACATCCTTGCCATAATCGCCTCAAAGCCCCTAAATGCGGAATTCGCCCAGTACCCTGTGCTGCTAGCGTTCCAACACAGCCGACAGTCCTTGCATAATTAGGCGTGTAGGCCATCACATGTGGGTCAATTTTCGGTTCCCGACGCAGTGCAAGGTAACCACGTCTGTCCCGCCGTAGCGAGAAACCCTGCATAACAAGCGGCCACAGAGATTAGGTACCTAACACAACATCTTCGCCTGCCGAAACACAATCGTGTTTCTAACAACAATGTCCAAAACCGTTATATGGTACGCCATACCCCCATACACACCAGATCGGTAATGCGACTTATCCTGCATTTTGAAGATGAGATATTCGGCAATTCCGCCGATGCCGCCATTCCGTGACAGATACAATGGCGCGTCTCCAGCCTCGAACGGTTTTCTCCCGGTATACCATCTTTGCGCCAGATTGGCCATCACGGTGAGCGCATCGATGCGGTACCGCAAAAGCAATTTCTTTGTCGCGTAAACGACTGTTCAAGACCGTCTCTTCCGCTTCCTCATGCCTGCCCGTCTTTCCAACATCGAATCAGGGTCGCTGGCGCTGTTGGTTGCGTGTGCGTGCTCTGGCGCGACCGAAATGCTATAGTTTTGCTTCTCGTGTATTCACCGCTGAATACACGTTGTAGAAGTTATTTTCCAAAGCTAGATCTACTGCCCGCTTTCCATTGCGATCTTTAACATCGATGTCGACATCGGTGTGGTCCAAGAAGAGTCTTACGGCCTCGATGTGACCTCGTTCTGCGGCGTAATGCAGTGGAGTTCGTCCAAGTTCGTCATGCCGGCTATCTCCACGGAGAGAAGTGGTAGCCCTCTTCTGCAGTTTCCAGGTCGATGTAGAGACATTGGGCAGGGTAATTCTTTCTTCATTCCTTCGCCTCTCACAGCCGATTGTGAACTCGATATCCCAGTGTTCCACATTAACGGTACTTGCAACAAGATACGAAGGCACTGTGGCCATTTTGCCTGCGTAGTCGTTAATTTGCGCTTTCAATATCTTCTCGAATCTTTCGGACGGAATCTCGCTGTGTCTCGCCTGGTAGTCGTCTTCTCCGTCTACAGCCATCCGTCTCCACGCATTCGGGCTTGCATGCGTGATGTTTTGCCGCCACAAAAGTATCCTTAGCGTATCGACATCCCCACTTATAGCAGCGAGATGAACCGCAGTCTGACCGTTATTATCAGTAGTATAAACAGCCTGATCAGAGCGCTCCGATCCCAGACAGTACAGAATGTTGGCTGTGAGAACAGCATTGCCCTTCTCGGAAGCCAGCATGAGCAAACTACGTCCCTGCAAGTCTAGGACCCCGAGGTTCGCTGAATGTTCAGTCAGCGCTTGAAAAACTTCTTCCTGTTCCAGACTACGTCGGATGTCCTCATAAATGCTGCGGCGTTTGTGGCGCCAAACTGCCTGTCCACGGACACCTGCGTAACGCGGATCATTAACAATTCGTTCGATCTCGTCGAAACTCCTTGCAATACTGTAAGTTGGAACATCTTGTGAACAGATTCTTTGGAGTGCGGTGTATCCGTTGGAATCTACAATGTTGGGATCGGCAGAATAGTCGAGGAGAACCAGCGAGAAGTCCCGGGAGTTGTTATTGATGGTGTGGTGCAGTGGAGAGATTCCAGCAGAATCAATCGCATTGAGATTGACAGCATGAGAAGAGATCAGATACCGTAGAACTGCCTTGTATTCATGACCCCTTGCATTATAAGCCGAGCACACGATCTGAAGCAGTGCTGTAGCCCCACCGTCAATGGCACTGGTTTCGGCACCAAGCGACAGTAATTTGAAGACGGTGAGAGGATTTAAAGCGATTCCTAGAAAAGAACGATAAGCGACAGCCAATGCGAGATCAAGTTGTGTTTGCTGGTAGTTTTCGGGAATTTTCTTCAGCAGATTCACTAGGATTACTTCATCCCAGCCTTCATAATTATGGTGTCGTGCGGCAGCGGCGAAGGCGGGTGCTCGATGCTTATTAGCATCATATACTTCAGCACCCCCTGCCAAAAGATATTTAATAGCTTGGGCCTTGATCACAGCAAGTGTTTCGTGCTCCACAACTCGCTGAAGGACAGACACACCTTTCATGTCGACTGCGTTCGGACTTGCACCACGATCTAGGAGAAACTCGAATTTGTCCAGGTTGGCGTCATCAAGCGTGCGGAGAATGGGAGGATATCTTGTACTTCCACCATTATTTGGATTTGCCCCTGCTTTGAGTAGCATTTCCATGGCTTCGGTATTTCGATTCATATACGCAGCGGCGAAGAGGGGTGTACGTCCCTCAGAATCTTCCCAATCCGGAGATACTCCCGCATCGAGGAGTATCTGAATTGTCTCGAGGTTCGGGAAATGTGTAGAGATAACATCATGCAGAGCTTTTGATTTCGACTCGTCCGTGCACTGAAGATGCTGTCTTGCTTCCTTCCAGAGTACTGCAAGACTTTGTAGGATAGTCGCTGAGCAATTAGATCTAGACAGATGGGAAAGAGCATCGAGGCCGCTGGAATCGGTCGACAACGGGTCGGTTTTATGTTCCTGCAAGATAGAGAGCATTTCCTTGCAGATAGTATGGTCCAAATGGGACTGAGAGCTTGCCATGCTTTGGAATCGCGATGAACGGACGAGTTCTATGAACGAGCTTGCGGATCTCCAATACGGCCATGCGATATGATGATCCTTGAAAAACGGTGCAGAAAGGTATCGGCAGTCCGCTCCTGGAAGACAGTACCGCACCGCATTCTCAGCCCAAGGCCACATTCGTGACGCTAAAAGGATTTCAGAGGGCTCGTGGTCAACAAGCGCACCTTCTCGTAAGAGAAACGACGTGACCTGTGTCCAACAACGATCTATAGCAATACAGAAAAGCTCGGCAGCTACTAGAGAATCTGTGTAAGGTCTCGATGCAAGCATGTCCGAGCGCAGAACCTTCAAAACCATTTCCTCTGTCACTTTGTCAGACGTAGCAATCAACGTGGTTACTCTTTCAGCCGGCGAAATCCAGTGTTCCGGAAGAGCGAGGCATGTATCGTCTCCAATCCATATTCTTTGGCGCGGCTTCAAGATTTCCAGAGTCTTGAGAGTTCTGCGCCCGATCACAACCAACCCATCAAGGCAGATGCGTAGTGGAAAAGCAACCAGAAAGTCGTGGCCAAGCCCCGTGGACTTCCATGGAATAGATATTATGGTTAGAAATCGACGATCTAACCATCCAAATAGTTGGTGCCCGAACATGACGTCCAAGAGTACACCAATGTACCACGATGGGCTTCGATAATAGTTTCCAAGTGTATGAAATGAATCAGGATCGGAGTTTATTGAGCAAAAGATGAACCAGTAGTAGTGATATGCCAGAAATGCAACATGTTTCAGGTGGCTACCGACCGCCAAAGTCGCCAAAACGCTGAAGCAGAATCTGGTAGCGACAATCTTTGCAAAATTGTAAGCTAGCGTTATCACAAGCATAGGTCGTGTAACCCTGATCTGATACGGTCGATTTTCTGCAAGTTCTTCGGCCATGCAACAGAAGGGCCCGTAGTTTAGGAGCAGATCCAGTACGTCCTCGTTACCAGTCTCCAAGGCTATGGAGATGGAATTTTCGGTGCCGAATAGACCTGCGTTCGGGTCTGCGCCGTTCTCCAGAAGCCGTTGTACTGCGGTAACGTCCTCCTCTCTTATGGCCTGGAGGAGTTCATGCTCCAGAATCAAAGGCATGGTGCGCCACAGCCGCGTTGTAGTGGCTTTAAGCACAGGTCGTAGTGATTCAGAGACAGAAGACTTGGAGGGGACGCTTCGTGGTTGCAGGAGCTGAAACAGCTGGTTCTCAGCTGAAGACCAGGTGCATGCAGCATAGCGCACAGCCACCGCCGCTTCGTAATCAAACAGGTAAGCTATACCTAAGAGAGTAAAAAGAGGGCCAATGAATGCATAGAGTGTCCGTGCGCGTAAGGCACAGCTCCCTCTCCCGATCACGCAGCTATGTAAGAGGTCGCTTTCTTCAACGTTCCGTTCCCACGTGCTCTCAAAATACAGATAGGCGATGTCGGAGACTAGCTCACCAGCTTTATCTTCTTCGTCCGCATATGCGGCACTCATTGCTCTCCTGCCTGCTTTTCTAGCGCTCGGTTTTACTGAACGAGGCTGGAACCTGCTCACAGGTGCCTCACGGATAGCCAGAACAACGGTCCTTCCAGCAGATGGACGCTGCGAGATTAAACTATGGTCTGACTTCCCTTCCGGTCCTCTTCACTCCTGTTCGTCTCCGTCTGCTCCGTCGCTATGCCACCAAAGACCACATGTACGTGGCCCGCAATGCTGGGAGCAGACTCTCTTGACCGTAATGAACACACGAATCCGCGGTTCCGCACCAATCTATGAGGAAAAGCCTATGGCCTTGCCGTTGCCGAAAAGCTTCATTCGCGTCGATTTTACGGTCCTTTTCGCATCCATACTCATGACCGGCGACACATCGCTCGACGTTCAAACCATCGCACCTGACTTATTGGTTCTCCATTCATCTTCTTCTCTGCAAACATTTCTGACAAAAGACGACGTTGAACGCATACTTGCCGGAAACCCGCCTTTCATCAGCAATCCTGCAGGAATAAGCATGCCCTCGGCCAGCGACGTGCGGCGAGGGGGATGGGTAGCCGCGCTGGGTTTAGAAAAAAATTATAAAGAGCAGGAAACTTTTATGCCTTACTATCACGACTGCATACAATACGTTGATCAGCAGTACGGTGATAAGCGTGGGCGCGTAATCTGGCGCTCCATGGACCGCGTCCGGCGTATTCTCGTCGAAGTAGTCGCTGCGGCTTTCGCCCAAGACGCAATCGCAATGCGCGATATCAAGATCGCCATCAAAGCCCTGGACTTCATACGGACACACGAGACGGAGAGCGGCATTGAGCACTTCTTCGACATTCCGCGGCCAAACCAGGCGCTCCAGCCGCAAGAACAAGAGAAGATCATTGGGCTCTTCAACGGTTCGCCGCTCATTGCAGAGAGTCGAAAAGCATCCTTCTATTCTGAGTGGAGGGAACTGTTGCACTGGGTTTTGATCGCTGCGGCGGATGGATCGGAGCGGTGCATCAGATATTTCAAATCACCTGACCGCGAACTAGACCTTATCCTACCCATGGAGTCTCTACGGACATCTCGATTGTATATTCAGGGATGCTAACATCGTTCAATTTTACGTCGACTCTCCTTGATGCTTCATGATAGTTTTTGGTAGTTCGATTTAAGTTAGGCGGATTCCATTTGCACTTCCGCGACATTGTTCGCGGGTGCTACCGCGCGCTTGACTAAATGGCATTAGGATGATCACGTGAACCTTCACACCAATCGACACTTGTTGAATCCATTCTCGGCGTGTCAAGATCATTCTTCATATTCTCTTAGTATTGCTACATAGCCGCGATATGCGACACCGCACGATAAAGACAAGCACCATATGGCTCCACATACCAACCACCCCGCTGTGCTGACTATACAATCTCAAACTCGTAAAAGACGTACGCTGTGTACTCTTGGTCGCCCAGGTGCCCCGCTTGTTGCATGTCTGCTGATGTAGCCGAGTCGTCCTTCTGAATGCGGCCCTTGTTGTCGCGCCCGAAAGCATTGCCGCCGAGGTACGAGTAAGCGGAGTCGAGATTTGACTTTGCCTTCTTTGCTGCTTTTGCGTTGGTCTGTCACGGGTCAGTCTGTCGCTTTTGCTATATCAGATTTGTAGGAGGTCTCACCTGCACTATCCCGCACACAAAGTCCAGCGGCAGACCGTACCGCAGCACGGTCTCGACGAAGACTCTTAGCGCAAGCACGTGGATCCAGATCATGGCGCTCTCGCTGTAGCCCGTGCGCCCCAACCGCAGCGCCTCGCCCCAGAGCTTCTTCTCGTCTTTGACGAGCTGGTCTGCCTCCTTCGCCTCCTCCTCTTTACCGCCCTGCTTGTATTTGTACTCTCTCGGCGTCCACCTCTTTTCCCTGCACTTGTGTACAAATTCATTCGAATGCTTCTTGAACGTCGTCACGGCAAACAGTGTGAACTCGTCATCCTTGGCGACCTGGCTGGCGGAGCGGGGCACAACCATGGGCGCTAGCTCTTCGTAGCTCTTGTAAAAGTCCTTGACGACCATGTTGGGGACGGCGATGAGGTGGGTATCGAGGTATTCGGAGTCTTGGATGAGGGAGGAGGGATTGACGACGTTGACGAGGGACTTGGTTGCGAGGTTGCCTGTTCGTTTCCGCTCTGCGGCAGCGAGGGCGCCTTTGGTCTGGTTGTATTGGGAGAACTTGGCCTTGACATCGTTGTCGATGCCTTGTATTTCCTGCCGAGCGGTTTAGTAGAGCTTCACCAGAGTGTTCCATGGCGTCATACCTTCTGCAACGAGTCTATCAGGTCTGCGATGGGCTTGTCTGCGCGGTACTTGACTTTGTTCCATTGGAAGTTCCGCAGGTATTGGTCCACGGGTTCTGCACCGATATCAGCCTCTATGCGCCCACGTGATATCGCAACACAGCGGCGTACTGTCGTTGATGGTCTTCTGCTGCTGCACCTTGTCCTCGTCGCCGTCGAGTATCGTGCGCAGACTCTCGCCCACTTTGCCTACTACGCCCTCACATGCTGTGTTGAGCTTGGCGAGGTCATCGGCCTGCTGCACCAGCGCATCGAGGGTGCCGATCTTGAAGTTGGGTATCGCGAAGGGCGAGGTGTTGCCGGCGTCTGATGTCACCGTGCTGCGCAGCGCTGTGAGAGCTTCCTCGGCGTGGTTGGAGGGCGATATCGACGTCGGCAGCGACACCAGCAGGTATCTCGTGCCCTTGGACATGGTTGCAGGAGAGCAGAGGGCGGCGGCACGCGGAGTTACGGTAGCCTGCACAGGATTGCTGCTTTGGTGTATAGAGTCCAGTCCTGGTGAGCTCTCTCAAGGCGATGACTAAGCCGCGGATAAGAACACCACTTCTTGACCACTTCTAGCAATGCAGCGCGCAGACACCTCAAGACAGACCTCTCAAGAATTACCAAAGATACAGAACAGGGCACTCTGAATGTACACGCGCTTTGGCAAAGCTTTAATTCTAAGCTGCCGGGTTATTGTCGTTGTCAAAGAGACCTCCGAGCTGCTCACGTCAAGCGACGGGAAGCTGACCGGCGCTAGGCCCGACTCGGCCAGCTTCTGCGGTCATAGCATATAAAGTCGGGTCGCCGTCGGTATCCGCAGAACCATCATTTCCCTCCCTTTGCACACAATGGCCTCCAAATCTGCTGTCAGAATGCTGCGGACGGTTGCCAATGGCCTGGGCCCGCGATTGCTGAGGACAGAATATGCTCGAATAGCTCAATACACGCCTCGGGGAGTTTCAAGTCACGCTTCACGACCCCGCAAGAGCACCGGGAATTACCAACAGCAGGTCCGCTATGCATCGTCTGAGGCGCCAAAAGAGCAACTTGGAAAGACTGGGCTGTATGAGCTTCACAGCAAATATGGCGCCAAGTTTGTGCCGTTTGGTGGCTATTCCATGCCAGTGCAATACAGCGACTTGAGCATTGTCGATTCGCACAACTGGACGCGCGAGAAGGCCAGTCTGTTCGATGTCGGACACATGTATGGCTTGAACTCGTATTTGTAGAATTGATCGTTGACGTGGCTAGGGTCCAACATCACTTCTCTGGTCCCGGTGCTGAGGCTTTCCTCGAGCGCATCACGCCATCGTCTCTGTCCGCTCTCCCAGAACACCAGTCCACTCTATCAACTCTCTTGCATCCTGATACTGGAGGAATCGTAGATGATACTGTCATTGCCCGCCTGCCTGACAGATTCTATGTCGTGACGAATGCTGGATGCAGAGAAAAAGACACCGCGTACTTCAAGGAGCAGCTTGAAACTTGGAAGAGCGAACATTCAGACCAACCCGTGGAGTGGAACATCCTAGATGGTCAGGGCCTGATCGCTCTGCAGGGCCCGCTATCTGCAGACATCCTCGCCCGCGTGCTAGACGACAAGTCGGTCAAGGATCTCGAGTCCCTCTACTTTGGCCAATGCGTGTTTGCCACCATCAAAGGAACTGACGCTGAAGTCCTGGTCAGCCGTGCGGGCTACACTGGCGAAGACGGATTCGAAATCAGTATCCCATCCTACGCCACGGAAGCCATCACTCAATTCCTCCTCGACTCTGCCAAAGACGAGTTGCGGTTCGCTGGCTTGGGTGCACGTGATACCCTCCGCCTGGAAGCTGGCATGTGTCTGTACGGTCATGATCTCGACGACACAACAACACCTGTTGAGGGCGCGTTGTCATGGATCATCGGCAAAGACCGCCGTGCCAAGGGCGGCTTCTATGGCGACTCAGTCATATTGCAGCAACTGAAGAAGAAGTCTGAAGGAGGCGGTGTGTCACGGCGCCGCATCGGTCTCATTGTGGAAGGCTCACCTGCTCGTGAGGGTGCCGAGATTGTGAATGAGGCAGGCGAGAAGATCGGCAACGTCACTTCCGGGTGTCCATCGCCAACGCTGAAGAAGAACATCGCAATGGGCTACATCAAGGACGGCATGCACAAGGCGGGTACCGAGGTCAGCGTTGTTGTGCGAGGCAAGAAGCGCAAGGCTGTTGTCTCAAAGATGCCCTTCGTTCCCAGCAAATATTTCAAGCAGCCCACCACCGCAAAGGCATAACGGCGCCACGAAAGCGGCAATATCAATCAGTCCGTTATGGGACCCTGATAACGCCCGTCAAAGCGCAGCGCGCTCGTCTCCCAGCGTCTAAGAACAAGCCCAAGACTCCTATGTCGCCGCCATGTCGAACGACCGATACTCCAGGTTCACCCACGGCTTGCAGTCAGACTGGTCTCGAAAGGAAACACTCGCGAGTTCTGACAGCCATCAAAGCGTCGTATTCTATCACTCGGCGATTGATCCGCGGCCAGGATATCGAATTGCCAGGCGGCGAACAGCGCCAGATCAATTGGAAGTCAAGCAGGATCAGCCTCTTTCAACCCCACGAGAAGAACTGCTATTTCACTATCAGCGAGGTTAATTAACTTTGGCTTTTGCACACCCTTCAACAGCGACCGTTGCTCAGCCTAAGCCTTTTTCAAAAGTAGTCCAGTAAACCTATTACACAAGGAATCGCGTCTATAGAAGGAAGTAGCGTATGCATTCATATAGCGCATGACCACGGTGCTACACCTTTCCTATGCGCTCCAAGACGCTTGAAAAATGGTAGTTTTCTTCGAACCAAAGACACGTACTATATAAACACTAAATCCACGCGTAGAAAAACCAGCATCTTATGCAAGTGAATACCAAGCCTTCGCCTCTGAATTTACCGAATTACCGTCAAAACCAGATGAAAATTCCTAAGCACAGCTTCGACCAATAACGTCCTATGTCCTTTGTATTTTGCGTAATTCCCTGATCACAAAATCTCAACGCAAATTACACCATCCCATTGCGCGCCAGATTCTCCTTCATCGCAGCAAGTACCACCCCACCAAAAATCCCACCGCACCCAACGCATATACCTCACATATGTGCGATGCAAATTTGTACTATCGAGTCTTTCCCCTCATTGGCTTTTTCACTGCTTATTCATATATGTTGCGAAACGACGTAGATGAGCGGATAGATCGGTGGATTGGTGTTTTATGTGCTCTGGCTACATTTCCTTTCCAACTCTTCTTACACGGAAAGTTCGCTTTGTAGCGTGGGTTTTTCTGCGCGTTGCGAGATGCTGTTGGCTGTTCGGCGGGCTGGCGATTTTTGGCAGAGTATTTGCGATAATTTTCCGTGGATTTTGGGACGCTTCGTGTCTGGGAAATAGACTGGAGAGACTATAGTGGTTATTCCGATCATTGCAGTTTTGTCTCACGTTATTCCTTACGTGGGAGGTGCGGTATGTATGATTGCTTCCCGTTCAGATGCGATGGGTTTGGATTACGGGGACCACGTGCTGGCGCGCTGGTCACTCAGCAATGTCTGGGAGAAGACCATGATGTGTAGGGTCGTGTTGGACAAGTTGCTCAAAGCCTTCCGCATCGATTGTTTGACGGGTCGTTGGTCGTGATGCTGGTTGTCATTGTTGTGATTGTAGAATTTGGCAGCATCTAGCATGTGATACCTAAGGACCTTGATGTTGACTAAATTGCTATATTTCATTGTTGAACGCCAGAATTCCAAGGTCGGCAACTTGACGCACACTACCTCTGGCCCTCCAGCAAGCTTGTGGGCGCACAATTGGATGGGCTTTCGCATTAGCTCGGCGGAGCATGTGAGATACAAAGCGGCACTAAGATGGTCACTGCGATCAATGGAGCATTGTTTGCGATGTATATTCTTGCGTGTGTGTGGAACGAGTCGATGTGTCGTTGAACGAGGTCGAGCGAACTCCAGCTCGCCTCGAAAAATCTGGGGCCCCAGACCACCTACAACATTTCAGGTCGTTCCCTGGGCCTGGTAGCGAGCATGCATGCGGTAAAGCGCGTGCAGCCATCATGAGTATCTAAAAGTGGGCCCGGTTTACATCCGACTCGAATGGGTTACCGAGGCCAAGTGATGTTAGACGTTGATTGGGCTGAAGTACATAGTTTACACTTTTTGAGCACGGCGTTCAGAGAATCGGCGGCCGCGGGGACCGACCTAGACCGTGGACCCGGTGCCACAGATCTGGATGTGCAACGAGCTGAAGCCAATTTGAATTGCGATATCGAGCCGCTTTTTCCGACTAAACTAGAAACGGTAATATGCGGGGCCCCATATCATATGCTGACACTGCTCACGTGGGGGAGAGCTCCTGGGTCTATGAGATCTGGGTGTAGTATTCGTCCCCTACGATATGTTCTCAGCTCACAATTTGAGGGGCGCCCCGCCTAACTTACCTTCGCACGCAAGTCCGGGTTCCGGGCCCGCGTGTGGTTGTTTCACTTCCGCTCCCCGCCCGGCTCGCGCCTTACAACTTGAATGTTGCGGGGTACATTAACGACCATGCGCAAGCCATCAATGTTGCATCTTTCAGTTGGTGCTATGCTTTTCGCTTGAACACTCTTCTTTTCGACTATTCCCAAGCTACTTTCTTTCGCTGTAGTTTCTTCCTCGCGCGGCCATGTCAGCCTGTAGGTCTTTTTTTCGATACTACTCGCGACTCGCCCAAGGCTAACAACGCAGCTGCCGTCCCCGAATTTCCCCCTAAAGCCGATCTTCTTAGAGATGTAGCGAAACCATTGCCAAATATTGCCCCAGGCACCGTCGATCCGGCGTCGCTGACAGGAGATGCACCTCTCATCCAAGCAAAAGCCGTGCTGGAGTCGTTTAATGCAGCTTTAGCCAGCAAAAATGTTGCCGAGCTAGCTTCTCTATTCTACTCAGAGCAAGCATACTGGCGCGACCAAGTTGCTCTAACGACTCATCTTCGCACATTTGAGAAGCCGCACGTCGTAGCTACAGCTCTGCTAGAATTGACCGGTCTCCGGGGCTTAGAAGGCGGCATCAAAGTTGGTGAAGCTGCCAATTTAGTCGTTATAAGTCCACATCTGGTACGTCCGACTGGCGCGTTTCTGAAGTGGCCTGCTAACGACGAGGCGAAGATGTTTATCAACTGCCCCATATCCTTCCGCGCAGTCTCGCCCGCGCTAGATTGTGGAGGAAAAGTGATGCTCCTGCCGGTCAAGACCGACACTGGTGTGAGCTGGAAGATCTGGTCATTGTCGACTTGGGTCGAACAATTGGTTCACCGCCCAGAAAATGAAAACCTGCTCAGTGCTCCAGCAAGACAGCTGGACGGCCTTGAGAAAATTGAGACTGATGTCGTTATCGTGGGCGGCGGAAGCTCGTAAGTGTCACCTCGGGATAGGGGTTTGTACTGGCCGATCAACTGACGTGCTCTGCAGTGGTATCGTCTCCGCCGCTCGTCTGAAGGCTGTCGGAGTCGAGAGTGTGATCCTAGACCGATTTCCACGCGTCGGAGATAGCTGGGGTCATCGCTATGAATGTCTGAGTCTGCATTTACCAACTGCCAATTGCGAGTTGCCGTACATGAGTAAGGCCACGTCATACTGCACTACTATGCCATCCTCTAATATTGTTACTCGTTAGACTTCCCGAAGGAACAACAATTTCCCCACCACGTCACGAAGGACGAGCTGGCCGACCATTTGCGTAACTACGTCGCCAAAATCCCCCTCAATTTCATCACGAGTGCGCGGGTCCAGTCGAGCGTCTTCAACACTAAAGACAAGAAATGGACAGTCAAATTCACAACTGCGGATGGTAGTGGGACGAAGACCATCGTGAGCAAGCACTTTATTCAAGCGATAGGATTAAGCGGTGGCAAACCTTTCATTCCACGAATGACGAATGAGGCACAGTACAAAGGCATCAGCATTCATTCCACTCAATTTCGGGCTGCAGATGACTTGGTCAAGCGAGGAGCTAAGGTACATCTTCCACTGCCGTCTGTCGTCTCTCATAGGTTCAGCTCGATAACTAACGTTAATAACCCAGTCCGCTGTCATCATCGGCTCCGCCAACAGTGCCTTTGATATAACAGAAGACTGTTACAAAGCAAACATGAAGACAGCCATGGTCGCCCGCTCACCGACATTTGTTGTTCCACACGACTACGTTTGTCATCCCAATAGTGTCGGCGTGTACAATGTACTGCCCATTGAAGTTGCAGACCGAATGATCAATACCAACCCGATCGGTATCGACAGTCAATTTGTTCGCAGTCTATTCTCTTATCTAAATAGTCAGGAGCCGTAAGTTCATGAGCCTACCTAGCAAGATATACAAGCGACGAGTAGCTCGCTAACAACTACAGTGATCGCTACGCCGCCCTTGAAAAAGCCGGATTTCCGCTCATCGACAGCCGAGACCCACATACCAGTCTTGCCCATAACATCTACGAGCGCGCAGGCGGGCACTATCTCGACGTGGGGCCCACAGAACTCCTTGCCTCCGGCAAAGTTGCCGTACATGGTCGCGTCGAGCCAATAGGGTACACCGAAACCGGGCTAAAGCTGTCCAACGGGACTGTCATCGAGACAGACGCCGTAATCTGGGCTACTGGATTCCACGACCAAGCTGTACGCACGACCGTGCATGAAATGCTAGGAACAGAAAAGGTAGATCTGCGAGAAGGCGAGCTAGGTGCCGCAGATATTGCAGCGAGAATCGATGGGATTTGGGGTGTTGATGCCGAGGGTGAGGTACGTGGTGCATTCAAGCGGCAATTAAGAATGGAGAATTACTGGATCATGAGTGGCGCACTGCAGAATCAGCGGTGGGGTTCAAGGTCGATTGTGCAGCAGATTAGACTGGATCTGGATGGGCAGTTGCCGCCAGCATATCGGGACACGCCGGGCTCGGAGGCGCCTTAGATTATGATGGTGAACATCATACAGATTTCACGAGCAAGGCAATTGGATTACAGCTTTGGCGTTGAATCATGATACAACCGTTTGAGAATGCACCACGAGGTTAAACTTTCCTGCTGTGCTGTTGTCACTGGATTGTCCCAATATTGTTGCTGAACTGACACCATTTCATTGGACACATCACCATGGGTCTGTCCGATCAACTGTGTAGTCCGTGCTATGAAGCCCTGTATCGAAGGTAGAGAATTCCGTGCTTAAATTCCTTGGGCCTGAGGTTAGAGTGTCAAGGCCTGGGGTGTATCAACTCGTCCTTCATCATTCATCATTCTTCATCGTCATCATCACCATCTTCATCTTCGTCTTCCTCATCGCTCTGTTCCTCTTCCTCCGCTTTGATCTCAGCGTTCGTCTTCTCCACCCAGACACCATTCTTATCTGGTCGAAAATTAGGCAACTCATCATCCTTCCTCAGCCTTACCAGATCCGTCGGAATGACCGTATACCACGGCTCACTGACCTTGACCTCAGTTGGATTTTGCTCCGCATCTAGTACTTCCTGCCCAATGCTGTAGTAGTCCTCGGTCATTAGGGTCGAGATCGGGCCATCCTGCCATAACCTCCCAGAGTCAAGGAGATGCAAAACCTCGAGCCCAAACCCGAGGCGAGCGGGGACAGTGACTTTGGCCATGCCAGCCTTGACGAAGGCGGAGAACGCAGGATCTGGGGAATGAAAACCAATACGCTGATGCCACGTGTCGCGGTGGGCCCAGAAATACGGATACAGTGCATATGTGATGTTCTCCCACTCAAAAGCTTTCTCGAAGAAATCAGCATAGCGCGCTTGCTTGAGCGCCTTGTCAAAGTCCTCGACATCAGGAATACCGTCACTGCCCTGTACGACGCTACCGAAAAGCTCAAAGTTCTGTTGCGTCAGGAAAGCAATGGCCGCCCTCTTCATCTCGGTACTGATGATGGAAGTGTTCTCGAGTGGATTGTTGCCAGTCGTTACGCTCATGGTTGAAATGGCTGTTTCGGAGCGAAGGCGGTCATATTCCATTTTCTTGGAGTTGTAGGCTGTGAGAATGGCGTCGTAAACCGATTGTTGCCATTGTGCGTAGGCGTTCGGTGCACGGATGCAGTATAGTTGTATCGTGCCTGAGCATGCGAGACAAAACTCTTGCGCAATCGCGACCGCAATTTTCTCACCGAGCATGACATCGGTGAAGAAGACGGTGGCGACGGAATCTTGAAACAACAACTTCTCCGCATCAGCTGCAGAAGTACCATCGAGTTGTGTTCCAATCTGGGGTTGGATCTCCTCCACTGTTGCGGAGTCTGGCCTGACGAGCCGGCCGGCAACCGAGATGTGCGGATTGGGCTTCCGAGTTTGCTGCGGAGAGGGGATCCAGGCCGTTTGCCCTCTACCCTCGACCACCTCCCAGTTTAGCCATTGCCCCGTCCGAACACCAACCTGAATCTTTGCAGCATACACTAGATAGCCTACTGGGACTTCGAGATCAAAGTTCGCGCTCGCTTGTCCGCCGAGAAATCTTGCGTGTCCCATTCCGGGTTTCGGGACTTCGCCAGGAGCAATCTCCGCCTTGAATGATCTTGATACACTTATGAGCATGTCTCCTGGAGGCTTGATGCCTGTAGCCTGATATCGTGCTGCGATATCCGAAAAGTTGCCTTCGTGCAAATCTGTAGCGGACTCTGTGAAAGGCTGCGGCTCTTTCAAGGTCGGGTCTCCTCCTGTACTTTGCGTGAGCAGCAATGCTGCTGGCTCTGGAATCGTGATATCAATGAGGAGCCTTCGACCATAGTTGTACATCTGGCACTGTGAGACTTTGTTCACCCACTGATAAACGCCAGAAATATTTGTGGCGCCGGTACCGTTATTCCTGAACTCATGCTTGTTCCGCTCCGTGAATTCGGAGATTGTGGTCCGACTCGTGGAGCTGAAGGTCTTTTCAATGATCTTGGATGCCGCTCTAGACGTCACATCCTGCGAGAATTGCGACGCAATCTTGTTTGAGGACTCGGTGCTACTACTCTGGGCAACGGAGAGGTCGCCCTTAACCGTTACATATGGGCCATACACCGTCGTAGAGACACCTGCTTTCATCGAAGAGTCCTGCTTGATCACATCGTTTGCCTCCTTTGCGAGTGCGAACCTCTTCGTGGTGATGTCTTCCTTCTCCTCCTCTGTGGTCAACTCACTAGACGTGAACTCGACCAGCTCGGTCCGGTCTAGACGTTTGGTTTCTCGAAGCAGAATTTCGGATTTGAGGACGTTCTGAATAGCTCCAATATCACCTCCGATGTAACTCCAAACATGATCGCGGACCACGAGCAGGTCCCCAACACCAGTCGGTTTGATGTTGGACTTTGTCTCTATCGGAGTCACGCGACGCGGACTTCTACGCGTTGTCAGCGCCCCTGTCGGCCAACTCCAGGGCCTCTTCATCTCGAGACTGAACGGGCCGATAGAAAACACGCCGCTCTGGAATTTCAGTGCTGTCCTCCAAGGGGCTTGAGTAGACCGAATCGCGCGCATGATCAGGCTGTAGTAATGAGAAATCGATTCCGTAGAGGTGTTCAAATCAATGCCAGCGTCAGTCAGAACCTTCTTCACACCCTCAGATTGCCCTGCTGCCCAATTCGCCTTGACTAGGAATTGGAACTGCCTGGTTTTGTCCAAAGAACGATATTGTGTCATGACGCTGGAGTTCAGGAGATTCAAAGCCTCGATGAGCTCGCTCATGCTCTTTTTGTTTGCTTCATCTGCGTCGCTCGTGCCCGTAGTCGGATCGGGATCTTCGTCGTTGTCATCACTGTTGGCGTCAGGCAGGTCCACCGTCGGTGAGTAACGCTGCAATCCCTTCAAAATTAATACTTTCGGCTTTGTTGACTCTGAAAGCTTCAAGGTAGCTTTCTTCGGTACGGTTCCGGATCTCCTGGGGGTGTTTGGGCGTGTTGTCCGATCTTTTTCTACTGCAGCCGCTTGCCTCACAAGATCGTAAATCTGTCGAAATCGCGTGAGCTGCGGCCCTTTCCCAGCAGGATCCGTCGCCTCATTCCAAATCCCCATTAGAGATGCATCCAACAGATTTTCGTCTCTCCTCCAATTTTCGCCGTTGACAAGCTCGTCTAGGTCCTCATTCGGAAACGCCGTCCTGATAGCCGCGGTGACAACTTCTACAGGCAGTTCTTGAACCAATCCGAGGCGCGACGGGTTTGGATCGAGTTTCAACAGCTTCTCGATCTCAGCAATCTTGCTTGCGAATCTGAGGCCGCGGTTGTTGACACCAACTGCGGATGGGTGGGCTGGAATCCCGTCCGTAAGACGGAGGCGGATGACGCGATCATTCTGGAGAGCTGGCCGCGCGCAGACGAAGCGAAACACTTCGGTATCCTTAAGTGCCATGATCCTCTAGATTAGCACAAATTCGCTGGGTTGGGCTTCCGAGATTATTTGGATAGAACAAAAATCTGTGCAACAAAAGTCTGTGCCGACGGACACCAAACAACTCCTGGGTACGAAGTATTTAATTACGACTACGCTTCTTCCTGACACACTCAATCCCTCTATCTGTCCTGTATAAAGTTTGGCTTCAGCTTTCGTATTGCTGTCGCTTGTTCTGCAGCTTCGAAGAAAGCTTGGCTTCAGCTCTCGCAATCCTTTCCCATCGCGTGCGGCTGCGCGTGGATCTAGAACTTCTCCGGGCTTGGCATTATATACGTGGCGCCATAATATCGTGCAGCTCATAATAAACCTGTCAAAGTAGTCTCGAGAGTCGAAATCTCGTTCACGAGTCACGGTGGCGCCTTGAAACCGGTGTTCGAAAGTCCAAAGTAGCCGCTCGGCGTCACGAACATACTACGATCACGCGAAAATACTGGACTCGAAAGGAAGGCCGCCAAACTTCAGTACTCTCTAGGTTGATAATGTCCCTCAAGATACCCACAAGCAATGCCGGAATCGACAAAAGCAGTCCTCCATCCTGGGATGAAACATCGACACTGTTCCCTTCCCCAAAGCGCCCGGTCGTGAACTTCGACTACAAATGGATGCAAACTTTATTCAGCCGCTCAAATTATTCCTTTACAGGTCTCTACCTCTCCCACTGCAGCAAACTTGCCATCAAAGATGGCGAAGTATACGACCGCACTCAAGATCCAGAGTGGAAAAAGACATTTCCCACCTTCTTGAAGCAGGGGTGGGGATTCTGGTTCATATTTGTGGGATACAGTTACAGACAATTGGGTACAAATCTAACAAACTGGGATCTCAGGCTGGACAAGTTAAACAAACGTGTGGCGCAGGAGCTGGGGAGAAAGGATGCGCGACTGTTGAAAAGGCGGGCGGCCGAAGTCGGTGGATATGATGCGCAAGGCGCCGTGGTTTATATCGACAATGAAGATCAGCCATCTGACCATCCGTGGAGTGAGCGGATCCTAGACTACTACGAAGCGCTCATCGAAAATTGTCGGGAATCAGGGCAAGGGCCTGACGATGGTCCTGCAGTACGACCTGGTTTCTACGCTAGAGGCCAAGTCATGCCGAGGCTTTTGAAAGCACAGAGTACACGCGACATCTGGTTTTGGGTTTGCAGTCCTTGGGGCAAGAACAGGCCAAAAGTTGCGCATCCGATGATCTATGATACTAGAACCAAGCCCGGGGAGATCATCTCACCGATCAAGCTTTACCCACTGGATGCGTTAGAAGACCATGAAGCGAAGAGGACTTACATACCACTAGGAAGGCAGTGGGTGTTGTGGGAAAGTGGTGGGAGATGTCTCCTGGCGCCAGATCATGGAATTAGGCCGTGGTTGAAGCGATGCACGACCATTGATTTCAATTCTGCACTGGTGAGAGACCCGCGTTATCCCATCGCCGAGCCCAGAATCGCAGTATTGGGGAATGTCCAGCTCCGCACCGGATACTCCAAGAATGATCTCTCCATGAAGATCGAGCAAGTGTACCAGGTAACGGTGTCGGTACCAGTCCCGTATGATCCAGATAAGAAGTCGCCAGAGCTATTCGAGCCAGAAGCACCGATATGCTTGATCCAGTCATCGACTCCCGATTATCAAGGACCCGAGATTTATACCTTGGACAAGTTTGGCATGCCGGTCCTTCTTGCCGCTGACGCAACGGGCGTGCCGGAAGCACCGTACAAGTGGCGCTTTCCCGTTCCGTTGATCGATTCCAGAGTCCCATTACGGTTGAGACGGAATCGGGCCATGGCCGTTGCACATGCGCCCGATCTAACGAACGGCGTCAACAGTACCCATCTATTCTTTGTTGCCGAGAATCATCAGCTTTTGTGTGTCCGACGAAATAACACCAAATGGTCTGATCCCGCGCCGATTGCAAATGAACAGCTTCTACATCCATTCAGCTCCATAGCCGCTACACAGCGAGATGTTGACAGCACTGGTGTCTTCTTTCTTGATAATAACGGGTTTCTCTGTCACTCTGCGATTCTTGCTAGTGAGAAAGACTGGCCTGGGAAGGATTTCACACAACTCCAGCAAAGTCCCACCCTACTCCTTGAAACACCTCTTGTAGCAGTATCACCATCGGCAACCCAAATACTTGTATTTGGCATCGGAAAGGATTTTTTCATCCACATGGCTGTTGGAAGATTAAAAGACGATAAGGGCAAATGGACTTGGACGGAGCCCATCAAGATCGAAGGCCAGAAGGATGAAGACTACAAGGTCTTTTCAAAGAGTGGTCTAGATGCTATAATCAAGCATGACGTTAGGAGAGAGGCCAAGCCAGGCAGTACTGCGGAGAGACGCGTTGACCATGTCAGTGTCTACATTGCTGGCGTCAACGAAGTCAATACGCCCTTCGTATTCGGGCTCAAAAGTTCCGGAGCTGAGTGGACACTTCAAGACTCGACGGAAGCAAAGAAGTATCTCCCGACAAATGATCTACCTCTTGGTGGGGAGGTAGCGCCTCCAAAGGCAGCGAAGGGATGGAGTTGTAATCCGTTCGGAGACGTGAAGCTCAGTCTTTTGGATGGAACATTGGCGATTTGGATTCCAGCTGTGAGGAATAAAGAGGACAAGGAAAACCTCACTGAGACGGGGATGCTCATGCGAAAACCTTTTGTGGCCGGCGATTCATATTGGATTGAGGTAGGGTACGGCGAGATATTCGGGTGAGGGATGAAGTCAAAAGACTCGAAGGAGAAACATGGTATGAATGAGTTCATCAATAATGCATTGCAGAGATAGGCATGCTCGTTGCTAGCAACTATACCACTTTCCTAGTGCTAGCTGACTGCATTCTCAAGCATATGTGCTCCGCCCGTCCTCCGCATATCGCTTTCAGGTAATCCAGATGGGACTCTTATTGCCATACAAAGAGCTTGGAATCAATTGCTCGCCGAGAACATCTCGCACGATCGTGTCTGGATGCCAGGTTGAGAAATGCCACGCAATCCCTCGTAGCTGCATAACCCACCAAGCCTCCTCGACTTGATCTTCAGTCCAATTGATGTTGATCTCCCGTAAATAAGCTCTGATGCCATGGTGTTCATGGTGGAGGTGTTTGACATAGTGGAGTCCAATCTCATATCCCTCCGGCAGAAACCATTGACCGTGTTTTGTATCATCGATTTCATACCGTGCACGACGTTCAGTCTTTGTTTCTTCGCGGTGGTGCTGGGCATTGAACTTGTCCTGGCGCTCTTTGATCAATGCTTTTGCGTCTTTACAAGCATGAGTTGCCATGTATGCGTGTGCTGCGACGAATTGTGTATATGCTCCCCTGCGATCGAAGGTTTCGGAGCCTTTGTGCCACCACTCCTGCGTGTATGCGTAGACCATCCGAATATCTTCCATACATTTCTGCTTCATTACGACGTCATGTCCATTGCGGATGATCGGACTCAAATCCCACCTGCAATACCAGTCGTCACCATAGTATTTCTCGAGATAGTCCATCCTTTCAAGTATGGTCGAAAGAGTGTCTTGCAGTTGTGTGTTCGGGATGCCACCTTCAAGTCTTGCTCGGAGACTGCGATGTAACGCTAAACGACCTTCCCAGTAGCGATATGCATTGCTGAAATTAGGGCCGGTATTCCATCCTGGAAAGCAATATCGGGTCATCGTACTGCCAGATAACGGCAGATATGCCGAAAGAAAGGTGATCACATCTATGCGCACATGAATTTGACCCATCTCCGCGATCTCCTGGCGTCTTTCATCTGGCATTCCGATTGCTGCGAGCATACCGCTCGGATCGGCAAGAGGCTGCAGACTGAGGTCCTTCATTATCAAAGGAAAGTCTTGCCCGACTAAATCCGGGTCGCCAGGGAGTACGCCGAGAAGCATTTTGTCGACAGCGCTGCTTGGAATGAGCCTAGGATAATTGTAACTGTCTCTTCCGTCCGCTGTTAATCGTAGAATGATCCCCAAACCTCTAGCTTCGAATCCTGTGATATTGTATCCGTTCCCGTCAGCTTGAATTCTGCTTGATTCCAGTTCAAGCACACGCCACTGCATTCCCATGCGAAGAGCCATGATGATAGTGTCGCCAATGTTCATCTCAGCCAGAGGCCTTGTAAGATCAGGGGGCATGAAGTCCCAGTTCCATGTGCGATAAATGACTGCCACCCTTGATAGATCTGGACTATGGCTACCTCCGAGCGGCGTTGAGCACACTTCTAGCGGATCCCGTTTCCTGTGTTCGCACTCCACACAAACATCAGGCCAGTAGCTATGCTGGAGAAGATGAAGCTCTCGCAGTAGCCGCAGCCATGTCACTTGATGCTCACTCCGCGCCTTGATCTGATGGCTCAGCTGCATCTCTCGGAGTTTGTGTCGTGCAATAAGCCCGGTGTTTCCTTTCGGTAGGTTCATATGCGGATTTGAGGCAAGGTAGGTCGGACTTTTAATCGGCTGCTCGCGTGGATGGATTGTCTTGGACAATTCCGGACACGCTGCTAGCTCTTGGCTGGTCGGGTTGATCCAGTGCACATCCTCACCTCCAAAAAGGTGAGAGTAAAAGTCTGCATCTGACAAGAGCACGACCTGTGGCGTTGTAAACTGGGTCTCGAATCGAAATTCGGACCACTTCCAGACACGCCGCCGTTTCGTGTGCCACGGACCGATGACCGACTCTGCGCATTTGCTGTACCCGTTCGCAGAGCCAAATATATCAACAAGAAATTGATTGCAGGTGACAACGAGGGCGACCAGGGAGATGACCAAAGCTGCTATGGCGACGCTAATCTCGGTTTCGGCCATGCTTTCGAACAATGTAAAAAGATGGAGGAATTTGATGGTTGTTCAAAACTCAGGTTAATGCGACTTTTCACGCTGCGATAAGTCCGAGTTTGCTGAGCATGGGTTGCAGTGAGTCAACTTCCGCAGCTGACAGTCGTGACGGTTTCTGACCGTGGGGGCCAAAATGTGCTTTTGAGCACCTCCATTGGCGACAAGAAAATGTACGCAAGCCACAAAGCTCAGACAAACTACATTGCTCGCCATGGCGCTGGTGCATCGCATCAGGCTTAAACCACATTGTTGGATCTGGATTGTCATCGCCTGCGTCGATAGGACAGGAGCCGGGAGGTTGCCGTGTGCTCTTCAACCTCGAACGGTCCGGCGTGTGACTGCGCGACGTAATTACTGCACGCAATGGAGGTGGGAGAATAGCATCTAGTTGCGACATGCGATAGTGTCTATGAAGCTAATGCACCTCAGGGGTTGGACGCAAATCATCACTGGGGGCCTCATCGGCACGATGAGGCGGGGATCTCGCGCTACCTCAAATTAGGAATCGCTCGCAATCATGATTGAAGGCAGCCCTGCAGCGGACGAAATTGACTCACCCTCTGCGAATGACACCAAGACAACGAAAGCAAATAACCATTATACTATGTCCGGATCTGTATCTGAATAAGGAATTGTCTATCACTCCACTGCAAATTCCACCACATCACCCCTCCTCACGAGTCTCGCTCTCAATCCCTCTTTCTCCTTCGACCTCAGCTCCGTCAACACTGTACTATCATCCTTAGACCCTGCATCTCCGACACACTCCTTCAAGTCTTTTGACTCGGCCATTTGCGAGAATGCCGACCATGCGTTACCCAATAGCGTCAATCGCGTCTTGCTCACGAAAAGCACTACAATCGTGGCCACAATGATATGGTGCGCAACTAAAGCCCACGACAGTAGGATAAACCCCAAACCATTCCGTGGGTACAGAACGTTGGAGAAGAACGACACATCGACTGTTTCCAGTCTATCAAATGCAGGTAGCTGGCTGTAGTAATTCGTCATGGAAAGCACAGTGATGAGCGAAGACAGAGCCCATGCAACCGAATCAGATGCTGCCATCGTGTCCGTAAATATCGCAGCTAATGCAGGATCAGCTGAGATGGAGCGTTCTGGCGCGCGGTAAAAGTTGTTCAATAGTGTGATGAACGGCTCTCCGGTGAGAAATATGCTCCAGTTCTCAGGCAGAGGTGTGTTGGACCCGTAGGCTGCGGCTGAACTGCCTGAAGCGTCACTTTGCACTAATGGCCGTTCACGCTCGGGAGGTAGGTCGCCAAGGAGGCTCACTGGCTTTTGCATCTGGAGTAGCGGGCGTGCTGTTTTGCGATCATCTTTGCAAGCGAAATTCGGAAGCAGCTGATTGACTACGTCCTTAGTGTCGAAGCTTCTCCACCATTGGAGCAGTGGCTCAGTTCTTTTCGAAGCACTTGTCAGATCTACATCCAGAATAGCTGAGTCCCATGGTGCGAAGCAGATTGAGAACGAGGCTCCTCGAATGGTTTGGTTTGCGAAGATGATATCGAGCCATTCGGGTCGTGCATCTCGTTTAGGTTCCGACGTAGTGTTGAAGCCTCTTGCGATTAGAAATGCGGTGCCATAGCTGGTGGAGTTCTCGAAGGAGCTGTTCAGCGAGCCTATGTACCCTGGAAAGGTCTGTCCAAGCTGGCACATGGAGTATTCAGCAGGGCCAGCTATGCCGCATGCAAATTCGGATGCAATAATAGCTTGGAGCATGTGTGCCTTCGGCATCGCCAAGCCATTGATACCTACCCTGCCTGTTCCAACCGAGTAGTAGTCTGAGCCATTGAAATTCTGAAACACGGGCATCTGGCAAGAGACTCTTGTGTCGAGAACAAGGGTTTTTCCAGTATAGCCTGCGAGGGATTGTCGAGCTTCTGCTGTTGCATATGGCAGGAATGCGCGCAGCAGAGGGCCAGTATCTGATATGCGGGTATTCGCTGGTATCGATTCTATATATTCTCCGAAGGCAGGATAATAGGGAGGATTAGACGTCCATGCTGAGTCTCGTGTTATTCTCATGAAAATGTCCTTGTAGGACAGACCCGATCTTATCTCAGCTTGACGATCGTAACCTCCAAGTGGGCCGGGCTTAAGATCTGATAGTAAGATAGTCGACGAAAATTGAAGGATTATCGTGGTCGATAGAAGTACCAAGGTAACCAGAATCCACTTTACATATCGTTTGTATGCTGCAGCAGACCGCCAAAGTTCAAGCCATATGTGATGGGCGAGTGACCACGGCCCACTGTTGCCAGAACGCATTGGCGAAAAGTGTGCCAAATGGTAAGGATGGACACCAGATTTGGATTCAAGGAGTAAAGCCACAAGCATAGCTGACGCTATTGCGGCCTGAAAATCCACAGCGGTTCGCAGAAGCAATGCCGAAACGGAGACGGACCTAGTAGCCCAATTTTGTACCATAATGCTCTTCCAGGTTGTATTTGTTTCGTTGCTGAACCATAGAAAACTCAGAAATCCGCCAACACCAAGAATAACAGTAGACGCTGCGCAGAAGATATAGATTGTGGACATGCCCAAGCGAGTCATGTCATGCGGAGCTGAGGTTGCCGTTGAAGTTTTATCGGTGGCTTTCGACTCGATTGGTGAGGTTGGCAATGGTGTTCTAAGCTTATCGTGAGTAATTGGATGGTTTTTAGAGGGCGCACTCACCTTTCATCTTCGGTCGACTGCTTCATGGACCTTGGAAGAAGGGCGCGATAGGCAACCCAAAACGAGACTAGGATAGGTAGAATAACCAGGAGCGCTAGACATACACTTATCAATGTTAGGGTATCATGATGACTGATCCGTGCCGGCACAGGATCTGTAGGCAACGCGACTGGTGGTCTGTCCGCAAGAGCCCCTTTGACATCTGCCGCTGGCACCTCATCGATCACTTTGAGGTAGAGGTTCAGTTCCGAAGTGTACTTCATGGAGGCCATACCGAGATCGCCCATTCGACACCCAAAAGGCCTTAAACCACATGGGTTGGATTTGCAGCATCCCCAATAATACCTCTGGTTGCCACGATAGGTTCCGTTGAAATTCCCCAAGTCACAGCGGTAGAAGTCGCTACCAGCCGAGCAACTGGCATCTGGCATATTTTCGAACGCGTCCTGTGTGAGCAAGGCTACTCCGACGTACCGTACCGCGCCCGGGGGGGTTCTTGAAAGCATGTTGCACATATTTCATTCTTTGAGATCTGCTGAACGCGTGTTAGTGCTGCTTAATAGCTGTTTGACAGGCGTTGAGATAGACATAGATCAAATCTTGAAATGATGTTCAATCTCAACATCATGCCAACGCTAGCAGACGTCTAGCAACAGCTGCAATCTTAACACGTTACAGACATCTCTTTCTTAGAAAATCTAATTACGTCTACAGCAGTAGAAGAAGAGAGTGGAGTTTATTCAGCCTTGGCATACCTCGGATGTGAGTAGCTCTTCCACCATCCACGCCAGAGGGCTGCACGCATCTGCAATATGCCCAAAGTCGACTTTTTGCCCTAGAACTCTGCCCAGAAAGACTTATAATGCATGCGCGCAATGGTGGCGTGCAGTGCGGCGGCGTTGATTCAGCTTTTGAAGGTTCTTCAACATTTGACATCTGTTGAAAGCTAACACGTGTCTGAGACTGCATGTGAAGTTGAGGCGGAACCAACAATTGGCATGGTGACAGCAGGGAATAAGATGGCGCGAGAAAACGTACCTAGGTAGGAACAGGCGCTCAAAGTAAGGTGTCGGGATGGGGCGAGGACATGAGCGAAGCTTATCCATCCGTCGGGAGTATGCTTGCGCCCCTCTTTTAAGGTGTGGGGGCCAGTACAACTGTGGCGGCCAATGAGTTTAGTGATCCTTGCCTCAGCCTTGTGTCGTTGTCCACCCCACCGCTAGCCTCGAGCTATGTTTGGAAAGCAATACTCTTACTGACGAAGAAGAGGTCTTTCGAGCGGTATCCCCAATACCTAGGCAGTCTTGTATGACGAGATCGTGTTTCTCTGTGCTCACAAACATGTTCGTTGGCAGGAAGTCACTAAAGCCTCTCAGCCTTGTGTGCTTTGTGGGGAAAGTCTGATTGTTATTGGTGTAGGTTACTTGGGCCTGCATATGGGCTGATCATGGGAACACCCACTTAATGTCAGTGGCGTCGCACTGAATTTTTCGTAGTAGACGACAAATTATGAGCCTAGTCAAGTCACATCACTAATCGTCAGCGAGACCCGAGTTTCCTAGGTTGTAGGAGTGCAGGCTGTCCAGAGGGTGAGTTGTTTTGTGACACGAACGTTACTTTGCTTAGGAACAGGCGATACGGCGCTAACCAAATGAGGAAGCCCTGATGTAGGTCTGTTTCTTGCCACACTTCCATCGTCGATAATCAGCAATTACCCAGTTCGGTAGGAATATTGAAGAGTAGGGTAGATCTAACCTGCCGCGAGATGATTTCCAGCCATGCGATTCGAAGCCTTTTCGAAAACAACCGCATCCTCAAGCTCAATAATGTCAGTCAGAACCGTGTTGAAGAAGTGATGAAGGACATCAGGCCCCGTCTAACTGCAAACGCCATGCTCGTCGATTGATAGCACTACTGAAGACACTGTGGCGTTTCGTAACGTATATGCGAACATAACTTCAAACTCGATTGTCTTCGCTCAGGTGAGGTGAGTTGTCCATGTTGTCCCGTTGGTGAGTTTGACAGAGGCCCGAGCATAATCAGCGTCTCGAACGGTAGCAAGATCCCTGAAGACCGCTCGCTGACCGGTAGCTGTTGCCCACTGGACTGGCTTCTTCAGGTTGAGGAGGCTGATTGTACGTCCAGAAGATATGATTCGGTGCAAATTCGGGTGAAGATTAGCCATTAGCCATGGTTACTTAGACCGCGAGGATCACTTACGTGGTGAAAGCCCATATCAAGGAACATAACGCCAGTTCACGCAGCAAGTGCTACAAAACGACCCGGAAATATGAGCGTATTACATGGAATAAGGCGCACACGTACTTCGACGCACCCGCAGAATCTTGTACGCTACCGTCTAGGTATCGAGCGAGTGCACCTAACTGAGCTCATCCGTTTCAAATAGGGGCATAGCCAGATGGTACAACATGTCATTTGCGATGGAATTAGCTTTGTTAAATTATAAACGAAAGCGAAACAGTTCGGAGAAGTTCCATCTATTCCTAGTCATTCAGGCTCCAATATGAACGAGAATATCAATTCCATACTTGATCTATCGTAAAGCTTCCAACACATGTATGTAACATTCCCGTCTGCCCTATAGTATCCAGTGACTTCCAACATATCAGCGGAACCGACTAGCCACTCCTCCGCGGGTAGAGGAATTTGATCATGAATCTGATGACGGCGAAGAGGCGTGTTTGTACGTGAGGATTCTGACGTGGAGCGATTTGATGTTCGGGGCCGAGCTCGACATCTATCTTAATGTTTCAGTGTGAGAAGGAAAGACGACGGAGATTGTGGACCTTGTGCGGGCTGACCATGTCGACGTCTGTGTTCTAGCAAGCGCCAAACAATTGCGACGACTGGCACGCAAGTTGCAATGAGCGTGATCATGGCAATAGTTGCCTCGGTGGACCACGAGGGCATCTTCAGTGGAGTTGTTGGTGGAGATAATGATACTCTCAACGGAGACGAAAAGTTGATTGTTTCTGCTTCAGAGAAGAGCAGTTAACCAGAAGAGCATTTAATAATACGCCAATCTGAGGTGCTGTGATTCGAGCAGCCATAGGAGCCAGGTTTAGCGCAGGCAATCCAGGTTTCGCATGATTGGTCACGCATCCATGCAGATGCTCACGAATGGTTTAGCGCAGGCAACCCAGGTTCGCATAATTGGCCACGCAACCATACAGATGCTCACGAATGGTTTAGCGCAGGCAACCCAGGTTTTGCATGATTGGCTACGTTCCGTCGATGTCCTCGTCTCGCGTAAACGAGGCAAACGTCCTGTCCAAGCTTTAACTTTGCATTACATTTGTTGCCCAACATTCACCGGCTGGCCTTCACTTTAAAGAGCGCCATACATGCATCGGCCCTCTCGCCACATTTACGATTTTCTTCTCACGACAAGTATCTGGTTTCGTGCTGAAAGACATGGGTCCTCGAATCAGCGACGCGGTTTGGGAACACCATCGAGAAACGATTGTGGATCTATTCATCCGCAAGGATATCAAACTGCCTGGTCCTGGGGGTGTCATTGATCTCATGAGGGAACATCACGGATTTCGTGCTAGGTGAACGCTGCCTATTCAATCTTCGTGTTGATGCCACTGAGCTAATCCGCGCGAAGCCCGTCACAGTACGAAGCTCGATTCAAGCGTTGGAGATTAAGGAAGAAGATTACAGAACGAGAGTGGCGCGCGATTCTGCCTCGCATCGAAATGCGAGCTGAGCAAGGTCGGCGAACACAAGTCACGTTCAATGGCGTGGTACTTGACGAGAAAAGAATTCAGAGGGAGATGGCTCGCCGATCTTCCGCCAACCTACGAGGAAGATTTCTCCAGGGTGAGCAGAAATCATCTCGTTGCTTGATACAATCTGATTTTCCAAGAAAACAATGAGCCGCGTATACCTCCTGGTTTTGCGATACACTCACCGCCAGCAGACGACACCATGAACGTGCAGTCCATTGATTCGACAATGATGACCGATGTCCGCCACGACGCTAACGGCGATCACGATACTGTTGACAATATGGAATCCTCTCACACGCACCAGCGGGCTTTTCCACCACTAACAGCAATAGCAAGTAGCAGTGTTATCTTCACCTGCAACTTTCCACGCCGACAACCGCACCAAATTGTGAGGAAACAGGGATGGCGATCTGACCCGACGCATCCATGTCCGCACGTTCGTCTCTGGTATTGTTTGGAATGTAAGACCGACAATTCATTCGACCTTGCTCCTCAAGAATGCCCTCTGTGTGGAAATTGTCGAGATGAAGAGCAAGTAAAGATGGATGAAACCCGGCCTTGCGATGAATGTGAGAAAGCCAGGAAGATCTACGCTGAGTCCAGATTGCCTCCTAGGCTAGCCTTCGCTGAGTCCAGATTGCCTAGGCTAGCCTTCGCTGACCCCGGTTTGCCTAGCAGAGCCTACGCTGCGCAGAGATTGCCTAGCATAGCGTCAATGATGGGACCTCTTAGAAGACATTGCGACGGTTCAGGGGAAGTGACGCCGGCAGCACAGTTCTTGCAGCGTTAGGGTTTGTTTAAGGATTGGACTGGCTTCAGTTTTAGATTGGCGAGCCAAAGCACACACTTATCCACATACACCCCGCCATCCTCCCACCATTTAATGCCCAACCATCGCCTGCTGCGCCGGCGCATACCTCTCCCCATGTGGTTTCGCCTTATCAATAATCGCCCTCATCTCCCTTACCTCCTCCTCACTCAACACCACCTCCCTACTCGCCCAATTCTCCTCCAGCCTCCCCACCTTCGTCGTCCCCGGAATCGCAATCAGTCCCTGACTTGCAACCCACGCGAGCGCAACCTGCGGCGTCGTGACACCCTTACGCTTAGCCAGCGTCTTGATTTCTTCGACAATGGCTTTGTTCTTGTAGAAATTGTCGCCTTGGAATTTCGGCACGCTGCGCCGGAAATCATTGGGCGCGAAGTCGTCTGGTGACGAGTAGTCGAAGTTGTCGACGAGCCAGCCGTGGCCGAGGGGCGAGTAGGCGATGTATGCGATGTTGAGTTGTTTGGCGGCGGCGATGAGGCCGTCTGTTTCGTGGAGGGTTTCGAAGGCGGAGTATTCTGCTTGGACGGCGTCGATGTGGGCGACTATGATCGGTTAGTGCTTGTTACTCTAAAAACATAGAATGAGAAGAGGACTGACTCGAATTTGCTTTGCGGAGGGTTGCCGTGGAGCACTCGCTCAGACCGATGTATTTTGTCTTTCCGGCTTTGCGGATCTCGTCTAGAGCGGGGATGGATTCTTCAAGAAGGGTCTTGGGATCGATGCGGTGGAGGTAGTACAGGTCTGGTGTGAAGCCAAGACGCTCAATCGTGCCTTCGATGTACTCCTTGATATGTGCCGCAGAATTCGTGACACTGCCGTCGCCATTGATGCAGTTGAAACCGCACTTGGAGGCAACTTTTCCATAGTCAGTATACTTGCTTGGATTTCGATGTGGTTAGACTTACTGAAAACCTTGTCGCGAACGTTATGCTTCCTGATGAAATCGCCAAGCAACTTCTCATTCACACCAGCCTGGTACACGACCGCAGTGTCCCAGAATGTGCACCCAAGCTCAATAGCCTTGAGCAAGACCGGCTCAGCCTCTTCGAGACTGAGGTTAGAACCCAAGCCGAAGCTTAAGCCCATCGCACCGAAGCCCGGAGTCGGGACGTGAATGTCCTGAAATGGAAGTGTCTTGACCATTCTGTGCGCTGAAGTATTGAACGCTGCTCGAAATGGCGAATGGATATGAGAAATATTTGAACCGTAAGAGAAAAGCCTTGGTAAAAGCACACTTGAATTCAAGACTCGATTGATGATGGCCCGCATTGAAGAGGCGCTTTGCAGCTACTTATATCCATTCTTGCACCAGACCATGACGTTCTTTTGTATGTTGTGTAAAGCCATCGGTAAATATTCGGTAGTCCCTGCATACACGAATGTCAGCGTGTTGCAGTAGCGTCTTTCGACTATTGATGTTCAGGTACCGTGCGAATCGCATGACGTTGGTTCATCAAATATCTCCGATGTCCGACTAACCCCGCCAATCATATCATCCAATGAGCGATAAAGTGGGGACGGTGTCGCGCGGCGTACTGTACATATAGACTGCAAGTGCGAAAGCGATGAATGTAACTTCGGCCAAGGCATTGCGATCCACGTTGCTTCATGCGACGTTCGAAGGATTTTTTGTTAAGTCCGATAACACGACTTGTGTTGAGGTTCGGCTCGTCACAACGAACGCGACACCAGTGATTGCAAAAGCCTGCGCGCCTTGCACACTCTTAACATGTCGTTCCGGTAGTATGATCGGGGAGTATTCAGTAGAGCGGAGATCATCCGATGTTCTTCGCATCGTCGCATCACACGACGCACTTCCACACACCCATCGTACAAGTAACTATACACCCTCTCCAGTCCTCTTATCCCCTCTGCGCGATTTCACCTGCCATACTTTACACACATCTAAATCTTTTTGCCCACCTCACACACACCCCAATCCCCTCTTCTCTACTTAAACTTCGGCACAATCGGCCTCCCCCTAACCGCCAAAGCAACCCACCCGCCAATCAAACACAACCCGCCCAACGGCGTGACCGGCCCAAGGACCTTAAACCGCTGCGGATCCAGGACGAGCAAATAAATCGACCCGGAGAACATCGTCATACCGGCTGTGAAAAGGCCCATTGCAAGCGTATTCTGCGGCGCGACGACGGAGGCGAATGTTAGGACGCAGGAGTGGATGAGCTGTGATTTACGAAGTCAGTAGATTTCTTGATTACGATTTGATCGACGAAGGAAAAGAGCAAGGGAGGGGCAGGTCTGGCAGGTATGTTAGGTAAAGTAGGATAAACAAACCTGATACTGAGCCGCCGTACTCCAATTCCCAATCCTTGCCGGGTCCGCGATGCGTTTCTTGAGACCGTGTGCGCCGAATGCGCCGAGCATGACGCTTGAGGCGCCGAAGAGGGTGCCGATTGTCCAGAAGGGGGGCATTGTGGTATCTGTAGTGGGTGGATTTGTGTGTGAGGGCGAGGGAGATGTGGGGATGCATTGCGTGTTGCGGAGTTCTCGGAGGTGAGAGGCCCGTGCGCAGTACGCTTGGGCGTTGGGTGGGAAATGGTGGGTTTGGGGGTATGGGTTGTATTTGAGAAGATTGATGGACATGAAGTTCTGGAAATAGAGGATGTTTATGATGCATTACATAGTTGCACGCAGGTCTGTTTGTGCGCTCTAGTAGAAGCCATGCAATACATTGACCATATCTGAGTGCATTCACATCATGCAACCGTTGCTCTTGCTCGAGTGCAGATCCGAGATGCTCAGGCGCACCCGCTGGCCTCCAGGGATGGTGATGAAGCTCTCTACCAGCCACTCATACCAGACTTTGCGATCGTCGGTTTGTCTCCAGAAGCTGACTTCTACCTCGGATTGGGCGGGAAGCTGTATGGGGTTCTACACTACTTGTTAGCATCGCTCACCCCAAGTAGCAAAAGTTTGAGACTGACCTTGAGAGGGAAGAAGATGGGGAACCACGAGATCATATCTTTGCTCTTCGCTTCCATCGTAACTGGGTTGGTGCTGAGCTCGACTGGACCTTGAGATCCGCTGTATAGCACGGTTTCAAAGTATGCGCCCAGACCATGGCACACACTCTGCTCTTGAACTAGAAACGTGATGCGACAGTCACGGTAGTTGTGCTCGTTAGCGCCATCACCGCCCACGAAGCCGCCTCCGCCACCCACGGCTGAACCACCCTTGCGCAATGACGCTTGAGCTAGCACGGAGGGCGGCAGAGGATGCGAGAACTCCCATGCCGTGTGCACTATAGGTGTAAGCGGTGGCTCGAGGTTGAAGTTGGACATCTTGGTTCCGTTGATCAGCTGTTGCGACGCGACCGTCTCTTTCTCTTCTGTGGACAGGAAGTCAAACTGCGACAACATGACTACCCAAGGAATATCAAAAGCGTTCGGGTCAACGCTGGTACTTCGGTTGTATAAGTCTGACCAGAGTCTTGGCGTGGAGATGGGCGTGAAATGCGCGGTGTAGCTGGAAGGAATCGAGATGCCGTGATCCGGGTTGAGGACATGCTGTACGCCGTCGAGACATTCTGGAGACAGCTCGTTATCCGCAAAAGAACCGAGCAGCTCGCTGACAAGAATGTCAACCTTGCCGAAGCTGCCATCGGCCAAGGTTGGCCCTTTCCAGGCTCGCATATCAGTCTTGACAACCGTAACTCGACCACCCCAAGTCTGCACATTGTGCCGCTGGAGCAGGACATATGCATTGGGGTTCTTTTCAATTGCGTATACTCGCACAGGCACGCCGCTGCTGGCACTTGCATTGAGAGCGCGCGTGACCAGCGGACCTCTGCCGGAGCCAACAACAGCGATAACGACGACTCCATCGCCAGAACTTGTCGAGCGCTTCTGCTCGTGCCAATCACCCAAGGCTTGAGCAATGGCTCGCTCGTACCAGGCATACTTGATAGGGTCTTTCTCGAATACCTCGTAAGTGATGGATTCGAGATTGTCCGTAAGTGGCTGCAGAGGGCTTTGTAAGTAGTCTTGGAAACCACCACCAAAGCGCTCGAGTTGACTCTTTGGAGGCTGGTTTCGCTGAATGTACCGCAGATAGCTCAGATGTGGCGTTGGGTCGTTGCTACTACTGCTCTTCTTGCCAATCTTCTTCGCCAATTGAGCTGCTTCTGCAGGCGTAGGCGCGGGCGCATCAGATGAGCTCGGGCTGGGTGCGTCTTCAGCAGTACGGGGCGAGAGGTGACCTGTCGAGTATGACATGATCATGTCCGGTTCATCGATGCCAGGCAGCGGGCCAACATCCGTGATCAGGAGCCAGGGCGAGCTCCGCAGACGTGCACACCGGAAGAGGAAGGCCTGGTGGGCCTTGGATAGAACAAAAGACTGGCGCGCATTGACGAGGAAGGATGATGCCGGTATGTTGAGCAGCCGGATGGGCTCGGAGTACCATCGCGACTGCAATGCAAGAGAAGGGAGCTTGCGTGGAAGGTCGAGGGCAACAGACAGTCGATTGTTGTATTTACAGATGGTCCTGATTGTATTCCACGCCTCCCACGAGCTCCAGGGGGTGAGAACATTCGCCGCGCTGTCCGACTCGAAATCTGGCCTGGCAAAGCGCGCAAGATCCCCAACCTCATCGTCTCCAGCCAGAGTTTTCGACCCGTCCATGGGCAGCTGTACATGCAGCTGGACGTACGAGCCCGTCGCGAGCGCCTCCTTGATAGCACGAGCAAATTGAGACACGCCATTCTGGCCGTGCGCCAGCCGTGGACCAGGCACAACAACTGTGGTTGCTCCGCAGAAAGCAGCGTACGCAATCTCCAGGTGGAAGACTTGTCGCGAGAGATGCGCGATGACCGGGTCGGGCGAGGAGAGATCTACCCATGCGCTGGTGAAGGTGACCAGCTGACTTATGGTGTCGGATGGGCCAAGTGGCGTGTCTGGGTGGTCAAGAGCGGGGATCAATGGCAGCGGCTGGGTCTGCGAAGGGTCTGACAGAGCCTGCGTGTACGAATTGAGAAGGCTCAGCACGCGAGTATGGAAGTGGTCATTGGTGATGGGACTGCTCAGCATGTCATACTGCACGGTGGTCAGCCTCCCTTCCGTCTCCGGTGTATGCGCTCGTCATACTCCAAGATCCTGCGCATGCTGGACGAGCTCTGGTGACACGTCCAATGCCCGCTTTGTCTCGTGATGCCCAATGTAGAAGATGGGCGCACTGCCATCCATGCCGTCGGAGTAAGACATGTTGCCGTTCCAAGTGCCTGAACACTTTTCCAAAAGGTGTTGCGGGGGATGCGCGCGCAAAAGTTCGCGATGTCAGGCTGCTAGCGGGGTGGTCTGGCAACGACAATGTGCTTGTGAGGCAAGGAAGGACGGAGGATCAGCACGTGAGTCGCATTATGCTGCAAGTATATAGGCTCAAACCACGCGTGGTGGTGAGTGGTATTAGGTTGACTACATAATTGTGGTGGGTGGATATTGGTCCTCTCCCTGCCGCCGTGCGGTGTAATGATTCGCGCTGCCCCGGCAAGTGGAGCTAGACTAGCTTCGTTCCGTCGCATAACTTTTTCGAGAAGGCAACGCTGCCATCCACCACCACGACGATTATGCACGACATGACGGTCAAGCGCGAGCACAACGACGACGACAGCACCAGCGCCAAGCGCGTCAAGGTCGAGGCCAACGGCGGCGGCAAGATGGACCCGGCGAGCAATCCGTATCTGGCGCATTGGAACGACGAGAAACCCGTCAAGAGCGAGTACGGCAGCAGCAACGGCCTCGCCGGCTTCCAGCGCCATGCCACCACGACCAAGCAGGCGCAGGCGGCCGAAGACGGGCCCAACAACGCCTTCACGGGCCGCCCGCTGTCCAAGAACTACATGAGCATCCTCAAGAAGCGGAGAGACCTGCCCGTGCACCAACAGAGGTCAGTACGCCCCACCACTTATTGCCGGTGTGTAACTAACCCTGCGCAGAGATGAGTTCCTCAAGCTCTACCAGGAGTCGCAGATTCTCGTCTTCGTCGGAGAAACGGGTTCCGGAAAGACAACGCAGATCCCGCAATTCGTCCTGTTTGACGACCTCCCCAACCAGAATGCGAAGATGGTCGCGTGTACGCAGCCGCGTCGTGTCGCCGCCATGTCGGTTGCGCAACGTGTCGCCGAGGAAATGGACGTCGAGCTGGGCGAGGAGGTCGGATATAGCATCCGTTTCGAGGACAAGACCAGCCCCAGCACCATCCTCAAGTACATGACCGACGGCATGTTGCTTCGCGAGGCTATGAACGACCACAACTTGACCCGCTACAGCACCATCATTCTCGACGAGGCCCACGAGCGCACCCTGGCCACGGACATCCTCATGGGCTTGCTGAAGGAAGTCGTGCTCCGGCGAAAGGACCTGAAGCTCATCATCATGAGCGCCACCCTCGACGCCACCAAGTTCCAGAAGTACTTCCACAATGCGCCGCTTCTCGCCGTCCCGGGTCGAACGCATCCCGTCGAGGTCTTCTACACACCTGCGCCAGAGCGAGATTACGTCGAGGCGGCGCTGCGGACTGTCCTGCAAATTCATGCTACAGAACCAGAGGGCGATATTCTGCTCTTCTTAACTGGAGAGGAGGAGATTGAGGATGCGTGCAGAAAGATCAACCTCGAAGCACAAGACCTGAGCAGAGAAGGCGGTGCTGGGCCGCTGGTGGTATACCCACTCTACGGCACGTTGCCGCCCGCGCAGCAACAGAAGATCTTCAACCCGGCTCCGCCCCCGTCAACCCCAGGAGGTCGACCCGGACGGAAGTGCATTGTCTCTACCAATATTGCCGAGACATCACTTACCATTGACGGTATTGTCTACGTCGTGGATCCCGGCTTCAGCAAGCAGAAGGTGTACAATCCCCGCATCCGTGTCGAGTCTCTCCTGGTATCGCCCATATCGAAAGCTTCCGCCCAGCAGCGTGCCGGTCGTGCCGGTCGTACACGACCTGGTAAATGCTTTCGCCTCTACACCGAGGTGGCTTTCAAGAAGGAACTTATCGAGCAGACATACCCTGAGATCTTGAGGTCGAATTTGGCAAGCACGGTGCTTGAGCTCAAGAAGCTAGGTGTCGACGATCTCGTCCACTTTGATCTTATGGATCCACCAGCGCCAGAAACACTGATGCGTGCGCTGGAAGAGCTCAACTACCTCGCATGTCTTGACGATGAAGGCGAGCTGACCACTCTCGGTGGCCTCGCATCGCAATTTCCCCTTGATCCCGCGCTCGCAGTCATGCTTATCACGTCACCTGAGTTCTACTGCTCAAACGAGATATTGTCGCTCACCGCGCTACTCTCTGTTCCTCAGATCTTTGTCCGTCCGGCCAACAACCGTAAGCGAGCGGACGAGATGAAGGAGCTCTTCGCGCATCCCAAAGGCGATCAGCTGACGATGCTCAACGTCTATCACGCATTCAAGGGCGAGGAGGCGCAGGCAAACCCCAAGCAGTGGTGCCACGATCACTTCCTGTCGTACCGGGCTCTGCAGCAAGCCGACAACGTCCGACTTCAATTGAAGCGCATAATGGAGCGTGAGGAACTCGAGCTCATGTCGACGCCATTCGAGAATAAGAAGTACTACGAGAACATCCAGCGCGCGCTAGTAGCTGGTTTCTTCATGCAGGTCGCGAAGCGCGAGGGCACTGGCAAATCTTACGTCACCGTCAAGGACGAGCAGAATGTGCTGCTGCATCCTAGCACCGTCCTGGCGGAGGACAGCGAATGGGTCATCTACAACGAGTTTGTCCTCACCACAAAGAACTACATCCGGACAGTGACCTCAGTCAAACCCGAGTGGCTATTGGTAAGTTTTGGCATTTCCCAAACAATAGTGAAATGTGCTAATCAGACGCAGGATATCTCACCCAACTATTATGACCTCTCACAATTCAAGAAGGGTGACATCAAGACAGCACTGCAAAGGGTCACCACAAAGCTGCAGCGCAAGGAGGCAGAGAAGGGTCGTAGATGAGGTGTACTGAAGTCAGGACTGTTTGACTAGAAGTTAGTAGCTGAGGCAGCTCACGTGGGTTTCTAGACACTTGTAGAAATATACCCAACCACTTCGCGTGGCTTCTCTTGCAACTTTCTGGACGTAACTTAGTACTGATGTTGAGTCGTTGATTTACGGAATTATCACATGGGTTCCACTGCGGAAGACGGGATGAGCGATGAGAATGGGTCTTGGCGCGCGATCTTGGCATGCCCCACAGCATCGGCGTTTGCGACGTCAAACCCCGACATCTCCAACTTTTTTTCTGAGCTTCTTCCAACGCGACACCTTCGAGCGCATCCGACATTACTCCCGCCGTCAAGCTCACACACCCGTTCCAATGGCACCGATAGCTGAAGATGACTACTCTCTCCTGCACACCGAGCGTATTTCGCAATACGTCTCTCTATCACCAGCCTCACTGAATGACCCGCTCCCAGCGCTTTGCGCCTCGATCTTCTCACCACTACTGCTGTCATACTTTCCTCCCGCAAGAGGGGTAGTCTTGGCCTATGAGGATGTCAAGTTGAGCGATAAGCCACCACGCACTGCTGAAGCAGCCTCGAAAACATCAAAATCGCAAAGCGAAGACGATGAACCCCGAAACGAGTCGCTCCTTCTACGACACGTCGATGAATATACCGCCCCGTACCTCTGGGCCACCGCCACCTTCTTGGTCTGGCGTCCACGAGCAAACGCTTACATATCAGGCCGCATAACGCATCAGTCACAGACACACATAACGCTGTCGCATCTGAATACCTTTCCTGTGTCCATCACAAAAGACTTCTTTCCTAGCGGATGGACCTGGCACTCGGAAACCGCTGGAAAAGTCAAGAAAGGATGGGACGGCCGCTTAAGCAACGAAGGTGGATGGTGGACGGATGGAGAGGGTGAAAGGATTGATGGCGATTTGAAAGTAAGGATCAGGGACTTCGATGGCAAGATGGACGGCAGAGGAAAGGGCAAGGGCTTCCTTCGCATCGAGGGATCATTACTCAGCCAAGCAGAGGAGAAGGCACGTGCTACTCAGAAGGGCGCAAAAGGCAAGCAAAAGGCGAACGGAGTGTTGCGAACACAATCAAGGCGGACCGACGGTGAGGTCATGGAGATCGAGTGAGCGACAGGGTACGGAAAGGTCTGCGGATCATCCCGCAACGGAGGCCGCGGAGGCCTTTTTGCGAACGGGTCAGGCGTTATCCGATGCATTTGCGGCGTTGTTTTTGAATTTTTGGGCTGCACGATACCAATGTTTCACGGCCTCAGAGCTACACTTCGATGCTTGTCCCACGGTTACCGTCGCACCCTGACTTCCCTCACCGCTCTCGCCACCCAATAAATGCCATTGGGGTACAGTGAAGTAGCAAACTGCGCCTGCGCCACCGGTGCTCATGTTGCCGATAGATTGTATCGTAGGACCAATCCCAACTACACCAGGCGGTCAGCAATCCGATAATAGCGTTCCTCGGATGGACACGTCAACACCGCCAGACCAGCAACTTGCGCTTCCACGCCATAATCGTCACAATCACTCTCGCCAGGCTGTTTGAGGACCGCATTCGCTGGAATATCACTAGATCGGGCAACATGTGCGACTCGATGCGAACGAACTGGGTCATCTATGCAACACAAATGCCATGCTGACGACGGGAACTCGCATTTTGACAGCTCGGCTACACTTCGTTGGAAGTAATGCTGACACCGCAATTACGATCTTGACACTGTATATATAGCCATGATGCGTTCAGCATGTGCTCAAACGCATGTACCCGGTACCAATACATGCAAACTCCCGCTCCGCAAAACAACACGTTCGCATCGGCTAGAAATAGCTGGCATTGTCTTATATCTCTCGTACCGCAAACACAATCTGAAAAAGCCCGGCTCTTCATCATTCAATTACATCCCCACCACCACATCCACACCCGAAAAATGCTCCTAACACCCCTCCTCACAACCCTCTTCCATGTCACAACCTCATCCAACCCCCTCTCAACTTCTCCTCCTACTACCCCATCCACCTCTACCTCTACCTCTACCTCAACCACCCCATCTACCACTCCTTCTATCCCGACACCAATCCCGGAACCGATACCGTATACCTGCGGCTACGTCCTCACACAACACAACAGCAGCGCCTACGCCGGTATCTACGCGTACGCGTCTTGCGAGCCGATCTATTATAATCAAACACTTCCGGGATATCAGGATGCGTGGGCGTATTGGTTGGGTGGGGGGTGTGGGTGTGCGTTTTATGGGTACGTAAACCGGTATGGAAGTGTGGTGGGATGTTGCTGACGTCAAGGGCAGATTAGAAGACGAATGCGTGCGTGGCGAAAGTGCGCCGGTGTATACGGGTCCGACGAAGGGGAGGAAGGCGGTGGAGTTTGGGGGGGTCAGGCCGAGGTGGTATGTTTGTTGGGAGGTGGATTGAGAGAGGTTGATGGGAGGGGGGCCGGGGAGGGGGGAGGTACACTTGGGAGGTAATGGAGTGGATTGGTGAATGAGTGGTTGATGTGGATGGACATGCGCTACGTAATTCTTCAAGTTGGGAAATTTCTCTTGAATTCCACTATCAATCAGTGCAATCAGATGACCAAACACAGTCTTTCTCAGAAGTTATACCTGCAACCCCCAGCAGACCGTAAAGCCTGGCATATCTCTTCTTTCCCACTCTGTTCGCTCTTCTTCTATCATATTTACCCACTCACACCACCACCGTTCCATTACTTCCAAATCGAAAAACATGCTCCCTAACCATACCGTCTTTCATCAACCTCTTCACCATTCTCCCGCCATCAATCGGCTTATTCGAATCCTGTCCCGAATTCTGCGACTGCTCCAGCTGCGGTCTCGGCACCGGCGCCGCCAACGATTCAATCTTAAAAAACAGACACGGAGCTCGAGACTTACTCTGGCACTCAAACACATAAACCCCCGTCACACTCTTGAGCCCAACCTCCCTCTTCCGCTGCGTAAGCAAATGCGCAACGCGCGCCCCATTCGGACTCCCCAACAACGCCAAACCCCCCTCACTCCCCGGCTCAAACTTCAACGGCACCCCGCTTAACCCCTGCCCCACGGTATCCAGCGCGCGGCGAATGATGCCCAGGCTCGTGGGGTTGGTGATCCCGAGACTCAAGATGAAGTTGAGTTTGGTCCACTCGGGTTCTGGGACATAGTAGCTGTACATGGCCCACATCATGTCGCTGAGGGCGCGCATGTGTGGGAGCTCAGTGTCGGGGAAGGCGTTTGGGTGCGTGTTTTGTGAGGCTGAGGAGGGGCTGAGGGTGTTTTGGACGAGGATGCCGCCTTGGGGGTTTACGGCTAGGTAGAAATATGCGCCGGTCATCTGTACTTATCGTCAGTATTCTTTTCTTAACTCTTTCGTAACCTTCGGACATAACAGGAGGTTAGAGGTGTAAGTGACTTACTCGGCGAGACTGCCCATCTGGCCCAACATATGTCTGCATCTGTGTGGGCGGATTGTTTGGACCGGGGACACCTGGGCGGTAATGTGTTATTGTCGCTGCGGTCCAGAGTTAGCCTTCTTCGCGACATTTGTCGGAGATGGATAAGTGGCGGAGGAAGTCGGCGATGCCCCAGTATCCGCCTGTGTCGAGGTTGCGGTACTCCATGTTGACGCCAGAAAGGGCGTAGCCCCATTGGGGAAGGTGGTCTGCGGTGCTGTCAGGAGGGCTTATATTTGCGTAGTACTGGGCTCTAGCACTGAGAAAGAGAGAAGAGAAACAATCATCTATCCGTCATGGTCAAACGTACCGAATGTCCAAAGACTCTGCGCAGTGTTCTGCGGAGTAGGAAGCATTTGGCCGACATCAAAGTCCGAGTACGACATCTGTGCTAGGAACTTGCGACCTTTGCATTTTGCGCGCTCCCATTCTTCATCCGTGGCGGGCGGAGGGACAGTGCCTCCTGCCCAGCGGCGTTCGTGATGTGAGGAGTTCAAAGGTACATCATGGGGATCAGTGGAGAGAGAGGGAAGGTCAACACCCGAATGCTCGACGAGTTCGTAGTCGGAATTGAACGGCGAATTGGACTTGTCGCCACAGACGAGAGAGAGGAGCGCTAGGAGGCTGAGAAGTTGAAGGTGCATCATTTCGTGGGAGTGGTGGGCCAGATCAAAGTCGACGGAGAGACATCAGTGGCCCGTGTTAGAGTTCAAGTTGCAAGTCTAGTGGGGCGCGTTTCTGGCTCGTGAGAGATATAACCCGTTCAAATGAAAGGCGCGCGACCTTCTGTGAGGTCTTCCGTTTGCCTTTCAGTTCATTCACAGTTGTCCATTATTCTCTTTAGCGGTGATGAATCGGCACCTGAGTTACGCTGACTGCAATCGTTATTGGAGTTCCCACTTGTGATGCTGTGTGTAGCAGAGAATTCCAGGACCGTGCCAATCATCGCCTTGACCGACAATTGAAATATCGCTATTCCGAACACTTCACCCGTACATGAAGATGTTCTGATATGTGTTAAACTACATCTTGGGTTTCTTACTCCTGCTTCTGCTGATAGCTGCTACTATGAAATGACTGATAATCAATCGTAGCCTTAGTTTCGCCCCTCATTGCCCCTGACATGAAGCTCATTGTACAGAGTGATGAAATGCCATGGGGGCTCCCCGGAGAGAACACAATATCGACTTAACCTAAATTACTGCCTTTGTACCTTTATAAGGTTACAGCTGAAGGGCGTATGCGGTGTGGGCCAGAGCCAAGATTATCACACCCAGGCTGATCGGTGAGTTGGCTGAGCGGTCAACCGCCTTAAGGTCTAGTTGAGTCTGTGATGCGTACCCCTACACCACAGCTGACCGCTTATGGGGACTACCTATAATGCAGCCACGTCCGATGCAGCCTTCATTACGCCAGCTCATGTGTTCGCGTTGTATCCCTGGCTACTCCAAACCTTGGACTTCCCTCTAGTTCTAAGAGTCTCTCTTTTCCTGACATTTCACTGATCGCCTGACCGTCGATCTGAACGCCAGCATTGCCACCGAACTTTTGTCCTGCGTCACCAGTCATTTCGTGGTGTGAATACGCCTCCACCTCGGCCTCGTATATCTTTGCGCTGTCGCCGTGCAACTCTGCCTGGCCCGGCTCAGTCTGGAGAATCTTTTTCGAGAGTGTCTTCTGCCTTCTCTTGAACGCCCACACCCCAAAAGCGATAAAAATGAGAGTGCCCAAGCTGGCACCTACTCCAATGCCGGCTTTGCTACCTGTAGAAAGGCCAGTTGATGTGGTGGCGATATTGCCTGAAGGCTGACTGGGACTTGTGGAGCTCGTTGCGCTTGTCGCGGCTGACGTTTGACTGAAATTGGGGATCGTAGGGCTAGCTCCAGGACTCAAGGTAGATCCGCCTGCTTGTACCGTCATAGTCGAGACCGAACTAGACTTGGTCAAAATGCCCGCTAAGCCCGTCATCGAAAATGGATTGGCTATTTTTCCAAGCTCGTATGGTGTAGCTAGCGTCTTTCATTATGCAACTCGTAACACCATCGCGGAACCACTGCGGTATCTGCGTCCATACCTGGTCCGCACATAGTGCCTGCTCATCGAAGCATGGGAGATCATTGGCGTAATATGAGCATTCGCAGGGTCCAGGCCATTGAGTGTTGGTGCTTATGCTCTTGGTACATTCAGTGCGGATGATATCCCAACGCTTTGCGCATGAGTCCATTGTTGGTACAGCAGAGTTGCATGCTGCGTCGGTGTATGTCTCCGCTCCGGAGAGGGATATTTGTGAAGCGAAACAACAGAGAAAGAGGGCGGCTCGAAGAGCACGAGCGAGAGAATCCATACCGCCCATAATTGACTGCTAGGCTGCGGCGAGAAGGCCAGAGATCTGTTCTATCTTTCGAGGAGTTCTGAATGTTCTAAGCACGCAACATTATGCCAGGTATTGTTATACAATATCAACGACCCCACTATTTCAGCATTCGGGCTTATCGCCTGATACTAAAGTCCTCCAGGCCTAGACATGCTTTCCGCTAAATTCAGTTTTTGTGGCACAGGTGCGTCTCGACGTTTGGGTACGTGCCAATGAGAATGATATTCGACGTTAAGCAGTGTTGAGCCGCGTTGTATGTATAAATAGACCTAAGCCTGACAAGACCCATAACTAACAAGGCTATACGAGCCATAAGCGGCGAAGATGCCTGTGACCCGAGTAAGGTCCTGCAAGAAAACAAAGGGCGTTCTACACTCGCTTGCGTAGTCCGCTTCCGGTCTGCACGGTACACGCGGGTGCTTAGCCTGCCTCGCTTAGTGAAGTCAAACCTTCGGCAACCAGTTATCAGAAGTCAAGGTCCCTCGCCAAGCCTGACAGTTTTCGCGCTAGGCCTTTGTACTCATAAGCGTCAAGATTGGAGCGGCTGAACATAGAGTCTGTCCGCGGAATGATGTGATGCAGCGAGTGCGTTTTTATCCCTGTCAAAACATTCCCAATGTAGCCTGAGTTCCACATTCCCCCATCATACAATCCACCACAGGCCTTAAGTTAGCCATCAGCCAACGAGAATTGACTTTTGGTCCTCTCAGAATCGGCTTTAGAGCTGGTGATACAGAAATGATCTTGGTGTTTATGGTAATCATCGCTTTAAGAAATTGCTCTCTGATTTTAGGAGGGTCAACTCATGCTTTCTTTGCATCCAGCATAAAGCGTCACGGTAGGCTTCAAGTGTACACATTAATCCCCATGCAAGGCTACATGTAAGCCCGATGTCACGCCAAGATTCGCGACTGGAAGGCGCCCTTCGTGTTTCTTATCCATGGAAGGTCTCTCGCCCCCACACCATACAGTGGCGCCTTCAGTCTTCACAATTCTGTCAGATAGGACTGCATAAGCATCGACGCTTCAATGCAACGACTTAAACTCAGACCACTTCTACAGCTCAATCCCGCAATAACTCCGGGTTTGCAGGCTCGCATACGTCCGTCACCGTAAGCTTAGCCTTAAGTTGGGAAAGCTGCGCGACTTCCGCGACTATGCTGTGGTATCCCTCTGAAGGATAAGCCATTCGCCACAAGATCCACCCAAGATTCCACTTTTTCGAACAAATGAGCTGCGCGAAGTCTGCTCATCAAGCCGTGTACATCCAATCGCACCCGGTCCGCGGAGCACAGACCTTTATGAAGAAGGGCTTCTACCCCGGGGAGATAGCTCAGTAGTACTGACTAGGCATGTGTTGACTGCGATCGCGCTGGTGACTGGTCCCCATCGGGCCCCGAAACCTGGCATCGCCTGCAGCATTCCGCAACTGGACTATACACGGCTCGTTACGAATGGACACGGCCCGACGCAACTTCAACATAACCTGCCGTCTCCGCTGGTACATTCTGCTTCGTCCCTCATCGCAAAATGTCTTCCAACGATTCCGCGAGAACCGCCGACCATGGGCACCATCCGCTCGAAAGCCTTGCGGTTGCGCCACAAGATTGTGTAATATTTCGACAAGCTGACAATCACACCTATACTGCTATCAATGATCATGATGGAGGGCCTTATGGCAAGGCTGAGCTAACTGAAGATGCTAGCAGTTGTTCTTCCGCCACCTCCACAATCCGTCTGCTACACACAAGATGGGTTGACGGATGGGCATCAGAAGTGACCAGCTGCACATTGTCTGCAGTCGCTATAGCGTGTCTCGCCGCGACACTTCGCTACTTTGATGGGCGTGTTGTCACAGAAATGCCGCTCAAGATTACAATCAACACGTTAGTTGCGATCCTTGCCGGAATTACGAAGTCGTCCCTCCTGCTGCCAGTCGCGGAATGTTGGTAGCCTTCTCTCCTGACCAGTCTGAGTTTACGTTAATTCGAACAAGGCATTAGTCAATCGAAGTGGCTATGGTATTCGACAGCGCGCCGTTTGATCGACTTCGAAAGTTTCGACCTTGCGAGTCGTGGGCCTTGGGGATCATTGCTACTTCTATTTCGAATGCGATTCCGGTACGTCTTCACCAGCACCTCCGTGATAGATATCTCTAATCGCGCGTCCCACCTATCTAGACACTTCGTTGCACTGGGCGCATGGATCACTCTGCTTGCGCTTGCCATCGATCCTTTTACACAACAGATCATCCATCCTGTTGTGTGCGAGACAGTGATGCCGGAGAATCTAGCCAAGGTGCCTCGTGCAATAAATCTTACTAGTCTAGATGAACCCACCTACGATAAGCAAGGTCTGGAGATGAGCATGCTCAGCGCTATTTACATCAGTCTCATCGAGGCCGATAGACCTATCGAAGTGCAGTGTCTAACTGGCAATTGTACATTCGCCCACAAACTCAACCCAGAGGTATCTTATCAGACTCTTGGCTTTGACTCCGCATGTGTCGATGTGTCCAAAGAAGTCAAAGCAAAAACCTCACGCAATGCATACTTCTGGTACATCCCCAGCACTGCTGCAAATTCAACCATAAAACCTGCTAATCCTGCCGACTTTGTTTTTGATTCTATCAGTGCGAATATCCTCTACAATATAGATTATTATTCCCGCCCAGTGGCTACGATGGGGCAACCTAGCAAGGTACAATTCCCGGAATATTGGACGTCAAAGCTGAACGTGAGCGCACTTGTCAGCTTCACGGCACTCATGTTCAATGATAGCAAGACTTCCTGTGATGGGGGCTACTGTGTAACGTCGAGTAACATGCCACTCGCCGTTGAGTGCAAAATCTGGCCGGTCATGCTCACGATCGATTCGCGCGTCAAATCATCAAACTTACAGGAGAAAATCGCCAAGTCTGAGCCTCTACAATCAAATCAAATGAATGATAGGTGGCTTTCAATACCTGCTCAGGTTCTACGGGACGGAGTCTGGGAGTCATGCTCTGGGACGAGTGCGGAATCCCCAGGCAAACCCATTGCCGTGGAGTTGTGGAAAGGCTCCTTCAGTCTGAGTTATGGGGGTAACAAGAATTTAACATGGTATGCACAGGATTGCGTCTGGTATATCGATGTTCTTGCGGTCGAAGGGATCCGAGACACTTTCAAACGAATGTTCCAAAATCAGACCTTGATCAGAGATGGTCAGATTTTGAGAGGTGAAATTTGGCTCAAAAGCCTTTACCACGACGGGAAATCAAATCTTTCTACAGTCGAAGCATATGTCAGCCGGATAGCACAAGCGATGACGAACCAAACACGACGAATTCAGTCATTTCGAGATCCAGAACATGGCTTTGCGAAAGGAACTGTTATCAGGACGGACACATGTCTTCAGGTTCGGTGGGCTTGGTTTCTCTTTCCTCTAAGCTTAACGGGACTCACGATCATATTTCTCGCAACAACAATATGGAAAACAAGAAAAAGTGGGCAGCGTGCCCAGGCTCATGGTATCTGGAAGTCGTCGAGTCTGGCAGTGCTCTTTGGTGGTTTGAAAGAAGAAGCGCGAGGAACTGGAGCTTTGCAGAGAAAGAGCGATATGGCCCGTCACGCGGAGCAGCTGCAGGTTTCCTTAGGGCCTGTAGATGATGGTTGTAGACTGGGCTAATAGGGTTGCTTATCGTGATAGAATGGTGCATGCTGCTCTCGCAAATACCTGTAAGGGTTGACGGCTCGGGCTGCCATTTCCGGAGCGAGGCTACAAGTGTCCATAGTCATATATGATCTCATCCCGCCTGCTCCAGTCAAAGTTTTGTGCATCGTGCCATTGCTTCACTCTTGCAATTGACCATGATCTATGCTTGCAGCTATCCCTACATGGCATGCTTGAAGAGGTGAGAATGAACAGATTCACGATGATATTCAGACGCGTACTTCGCATAGCGGGCGATGCAACTCGACACGCATCTCGATCAGTTACGCCGCCTTCTTGAACATGACAAGAAGTTGGCCCGTCTACTTGGCTTCAAAGTGCAGCCAAAAAATCACATAGATAGAAGTAGGCTTCTGCAATTTGCGGACTATCTAGGATCTAATCATGAAACATCGACCCGATTGGCGACCTTTGCTGCGGTTTGGTAGGACAAGCCGCTTCAATTCTGGACCCACTCCTCGGCGACGGGTTGCAGCGACTCAATCGATCCCCAGGAACAGATCTACCAGAATTTCATCCAATGACGCATGAGACCGCATAGTCATAGATCAAGATGAGACTTCTATGTATCCTCATTGTGGGGTACAGGGCTTGCGCCAGATAGGGACATGAACTAAACCAAAGCATTATCGTAAGGAAAAGCCAAGCAAGTGGTAATGAGGACAACGAAGTCGACATAAAGCAGAGATTGGCGGGGATACCCGAATCAGGTGGATGCTACAAGAATCTCGAAGTGAAAGTCATTCAAGAAATCTGCTTCGGACTCGTCACTTCTCTGTCAGAGAGCTAGAAAGTGGTAGTTGGTCGAAGACACTCGGGGTCGCAAGCATCTGATAAACAGGAGATAGATAGAATTGATAACAATAAGCAGGCCAAACTTGTATGCAGTATTCTACAGCTAGAGGACGATGTTCTGCCTTGCTGAGAAACTGAACTCTAGGATGCTTGCTCTTGCTTCTGCTTGTTAGCGAATGCTCCCAGAAACACAAACAATCACTAAGTGTGATGTAAGATCAGCCTATTCTATTACCTATGACAGGAAGCTCGTCGTAACAAACACTAAACTGCTAATTGACCCGATCCGGAAGCGAAGCAACATCCACCTAGTCGAATCACGGTCCTTGCAAGATAAGCTCAAGACCTGTCAATGAAGTCTTGCTTATAGAAACATAGCTCGCTCTTTCACTGCATGAACCCATATTATGCATAAATAGTATGGAGGAAGAGCTACGTGCCTGAATTAGACGGCATAAACGACATGCCTGGATGCACTCCTGTGGCGCGGCGGCCCGCAGCGATAGGACGAGCGGGCTGTATAATTTCGAGAGATTATGGAGATACGGGTCTTTGTTGCGGGAGAGAGCGATCGTTTTACAGGGCGCGTGTCAGACCATTTGGTCGCACTAAAGCACCGCCTCCTGAAGCCGATCGGCGTTGCTCACAGCACGCCTTAAGTACACCACATACCGCCTCCAAACCATCTCCCCACCCCACACCAGCATGCACATCTCACACACCTGCCTAAGCGACACTATGTTTCAATCAGGGCCCACAGCGCAGGTACGAACACGAGATATCCGGAACCACCGCTCCATGCGCGGTGAGATAGCGGGCAGCTGCACATCCTGTGATGTGATGAGCACCTGCGACTTTGGCGCTGTGATTCGCCCGTCTCGGCTGGCGCAGTCATGGTACGCCCAATGAGGTCTCAGAGGCGATCATGCGCACATCATGCGCCGTGAAAGAGGGCATTTTCGGGGAAATCACGCCCCTGGGGTCGTGAGGGAGGGAAGGAAGATGCTAGGGTACGGGGAGGAGCACTTTTGTACTTGAATTGAACACTCCCTCGTGGCTGCGAGCGATTAACACCTCACAACCTTACTCACAAAGCCTATCCTACAATTAATTCCAAAAGCTCTCGACCCGCCAGAATGAAAACCATCAGCTTTGTGTTTGTTTCAGTACTCCAAATCGTGACCGCCAACCCCATACTCTCGCGCACTGCAGCGAAGTGTGGCGCTCCGGCTGACGATGTCTGCGCCCAATTTGTATACGCTAACGGCACCGTTTCGCAAAACATTGTGATCACCGACGGCGGATGTGCGGAGGTCAGAGATCCCAGTGGTATCAGTGGTATCAGGGTGTATGATTGCTGGTGCAACTTATGGAAGTGAGTGAGACATTCGAGGACAGTCGTGGTGGAGCGATGAATGCAGACGACTGACCTCTACAGCGCACAATCAACGGCAGGCTGCAACAATGGAAACGACGAGACGGTTGGTCAGATTCCTCAATGTACGGGCCTAGTAGATCGAAAGCAGAAGGGCTGGAAGTGGGATCCAACCCACGTGAGCTGTTGGAAGCCATGAAGGCACACAAAATGCTGCGACGAGAGAGCCCACTGGCCGGCCGGCGAGGTGAACGTGAGGTCAAAGGAGCTTATGCTCAACATACTCAACAAAAACGCGGTGCGGGTCGCTTCCTCTGCCTTCTCGTAGCTTCCAAGAGGTCTCATTTTCACCACTGCAAAACAAAATCTTTTTCCCCCACCCCGCGACCTTTTTCTTTCGCACCTTCTCTTCGCCCCATACTTTTGCAATCCTCTTCTGCTCCTACTATCACGACAATCTCCAGTCTTGACTTCACAAGCAGCCAACATGCGTCTGTCGCTTCTCGCCGTTACCGCGCTCGTTGCTGTCGCCTTTGGAGCTCCCGCGCCGCCCGAAGACGTCGCTCGCGCGGTTACTGGTAGTGTCGTGACCAACCAGGGCGTCACCTACAAGATGCACGAATTTGGCAAGGAGATCCGCGCTTTCGATGGCAAGGGCGAAGACGGCGACTACCCGCGTCCAGTCACCTACAACATCAACGAGGGCTTCGAGTGTCGCTTCTACCTGTAAGTGTGCTTGGTGGAGCCTGTATGCCTTCAGAGACACTTCGACATTTCAACTAACCTGACATTCCGACAGCGAGTCTACGCGCGGTGTGGGACCGTCCATTGGCGAGTTCACCGGCTCCGGCGACTTCGGCAACAACTGGGTGGCCTTCTACGCCTGCTGGCACACAACCGCAGTCGTGATCCAGCGCCAGCAAGAGGCCGGTGGCGTTGAGATGATCCCATGTGGCTTCACTCTTACTGCTAACGGCGGCAATCCATCGCTATCCGAGACTGGCAAGAACCCTGCTCGGCTGCGTTACTTCGCGATCAACGGCATACCGTACGTGCCAGTGCGCTACCGCGTCTCGACGAACTGCACTTGTCGTTTCTATGGGTGAGTGGACCGTGTATGGATTCAATGCATTTTGTCTGCGACAATTGTCGGAGTCAAAAGCTGCGAAACCATTCACCCCCCAGTGCAAGCACAAACTGACGCCAATTAGCAACTCTGGGCGGGGCGGTGCCGAGCTCATCAAGGAGGTGGTTGGCCTGGCGGATGGGGACTTTGAGGGCAAGACGGCCCTGCAGTACGAGTGCTGGATCGGAAAGTAGGACGCGAAACGCAGCTATGGCACAGGATATCATGGTGAACTGGAGGGGTCGTAATTTGTGGCGGAGGTTAGACGGCGTGGATGCGAAGACGTGTGGTGGCGAAAAGCAAATAGAGTAATTGAAAAGTGCCAATTCCAACGACTTCATCTGACCACTGGTTTTCAAGTTCGGGAAATGTATTACTCGACTGCATGTGCAGCGATCTCCGTGAAGTTGAGGCTTCATACCGACCCGCTGGTAAATTTCATGCAAAGTGTATCATGATTGAAAGGAACCAATCAGTCTTTTAGGAATAAGCAACATTCCTCACCGTGGTGGGTGTTGATTAATATTGAGTGGTGATCTGAAGATAGACAGGACTCGATGTGTTGAAGCAGTCATGGAGGTGGAGCGGCACTGAGCGGCTAGGAACGTTAGCTTCATTCTTGCTCTTATCGATAAGCTCCACCAAAAATTTGGGCCATTGCAGCATCAACCGACCACTTGCAACAATTTACTCAAACACGCCTCACCACATCGACGCGCCGCGCATTCCTAGGCCAGAGCAGCGCATTGTCTCCCGAATAAACTACTGGAGTAAAAGGCTACCGCACCACCACCACAATGATCCGCAAACAAGCCCGAGAACGCCGCGACTACCTCTACCGCCGCGCCCTCACCCTTCGCGACGCCGAACTCGCCAGCAAGCGCGCCGCCCTAAAAGCTTCGCTCGCCTCAGGCAAACCACTCAATAAGGAAGTTGCCGACGACGAAACCCTGCGACAGGACTACAAGTACGACGAATCGCGCGCCGACCGCACCGCAGAAGAAGAACTCGGCCTCGATGACGAATACGCACAATTAAGCGGCGTCGTAGATCCGCGCATACTGGTGACTACATCAAGAGATCCGAGTTCGAGACTAGGGACGTTCGCAAAAGAGATACGCTTGTTACTGCCGACGAGTATACGGTTGAATCGCGGAAACCTCATCTTGAATAATCTCGTCTCGAGCGCGCAATCTTCTGGTCTTAGCGACATTGTCCTCCTACACGAACACCGCGGTACGCCTACAGCGCTCACAGTGAGCCATTTCCCACACGGACCGACGGCGAGCTTCTCGCTACACAACGTGGTTCTGCGTGCAGATATACCGAATAGTGAGAGGGGGACTGTGTCGGAGAGCTATCCACATCTCATCTTCGAGGGCTTTTCGACGAAGCTGGGACAGAGGGTTGTGCAGGTGTTGAAACACCTGTTTCCACCACGGGAAGGGAACGCGAAGGTCGGGAATAGGGTTGTTACGTATGTCAATTGTTTGGTAATGTTCAAACGAAGATGCTAATATGATTGTAGATTCAACAACATCGAAGACACGATCGAAGTCCGACACCACATTTTCGTCAAAACGGGGTATCAGGCTGTGGAGCTCGCGGAGGTGGGACCGAGGATGAGCATGCGGTTGTTTGAGATTAGGGCGGGGACGCTGGATAATAAGGAGGGCGATGTGGAGTGGCATCTTAACCAGTATACGAGGACGGGACGGAAGAAGGAGTATCTATGAGTGGGGTTTGGGAAGATCACAAGGAAGACGTGCATGTCCTGGTGGAGTGTTCATGGTTTATATTTTCGACCTGCGGCAGGGAGGTTATGCTAAGATACCCAAGAAGATACGCATCACGGTCGAAAGGACACGCATCGTACCTCCTCATATCAAGTTGCAAACGTCTAGTCGTGGTGGTTCCCGATGTTATCATTCAGCCGCCTCAATCTCCTCTACCCTCGCCATAATCCCCTTCCTCCACATTTGATACTCCTCCCTCTGCCTTTCCCCCAAATAATCCGTCGCATCCTGCATCATCGTCCCTAGACCAATAGACTCACTCCCACCACTCCTCACCCGGACATTCTCTCCCTTCCCACTTCGCCCTTTCGTCTCAGCATACTCAACACCCTCCATCTCATCCCCATCGCCATCCTGCATAACATTTAAAAACCACTCCATGCGCAACCACCCCTCTGACTGCGCCATAGGCAGCATGTCTTCTACTTCCACAGAAAGTTCGTCGCGCGTGAAATCGACTGCGACGGGGAGTTCAAGCAACGATTTCATAGCCGTTTCGCGCAAGGCATCGTATTCCGCGGGCGTGACGTCCGTGTCGCGCATTTTAGTCACGACGTAGAAAAAGACTACGGCGATGAGGCTACAGATACGCACGTCTGGGACGTCATTTGATGCAGCGTGTGAAGTCGCACCGGGTCGTCGAGAGCGTTTACTCGGTGTATCCGGCGGTGCAGCGGCAGCCATGCGCGCGAGTAAGGGTAATATACTCTCCACACCCGTAAACACATTCGGCGCCGCTCTTGGAGCCTTAGCATCCTTCAACAAGCTGCGTATCGCAGACATGACCCATTCCGGGACGTGGGTAGCATGGTCATCGAGTTTGCGTGTGCTTCGCGGAGTCTTGCGTCCGCTGAGCGGTGTCTTTGGTGTTGTTCGCGCGGATGCGGAGGCCGATGGTGCTTTTTTGCTGGGTGTTTGTGGGTCGCGGGTGGATTCGGGGGCGGGGAGGGCGCTGCTGAGGTAGGCGTATAGTTTTTTGTAGATTCGGGGGGGACATGGTGGGCGGGAGACGATGGTGGGGAGGTTGAAGCGCTTTTTTGATCTATTGGAATAGCGTTAGCGGTAGATTTATGGTACTATGGGTAAGAGTGGTACCTCTCGCATGCTAATTGTGCGCATGCGTATGGTCGTGCGATCTCTTCGTCGGGTTTGAGTGAGTTTGCGACACTTCGGGAACGAGCGAGGAGCGAAAGGGCTAGCTCGACGAGGTCTGGTGGGAGAGGTCCGTTTAATGCAGGAACGAGCCCAGTTAGGGCTTGCTCAACGCTTGATCTGCTCATTGGGTTGGGGTTTTAGGTTTACGGTGACGGTGACGGTGACGGTTACTGTGAGCGATGGCGACGGTGAAGGCTGTGAGCGCGTCTGGTCGCGTCGGCGATGACAGCGGGCTTCACGTGAGCACGTGCACGCTAACATTGCTCATTGCCCGTGCCACACCCACACCATACGTTGAGAAGTCTCGAGGGATGTTTTCAGGATGATAACCGTCTATTAGCGAGCTCGCATGCATTATGCTCGTGGAGTCTACTGAATGATGCTCGTAGTCGGGATGCCGATTACAGTTTAGCGTGCTGAGTTAGAGCAGCGGCTTTCCTTCTTCTGTCGTGCACGCTTCTCCACGCAAGCTTCGTCTGCCTGAGCGCACTAATGGCGTAACGCTTACTGCCTTGCATGGTCATACAGATATAAGCAATGAAAGAAAACCTCTTGCTTCTTGACTAACACACAGCATTGACAAGCAGTCACTTCTAGCTTCCGACCTGTCTGCACCACTCTTTAGTGACACGATGCCCGTTACCGAGATCGCTCTTCTGCGTCTGTCATCCAATGTCAGCATCAACGATGCGCAACTCCGATCAAAGCTTGTCCACGCAAAGAAAGTCATGCAAGACTTCACGGGCCGATCTTTCTACTACTTCGAGCAGATCGAAGATACTTCAAAATTGTATATCGTTGGCGAATGGGAGTCGCTCGATCAACACATGAACGTCTTTATACCCAGCGAGGCGAATCAGGCGTTGTTGAAGTCTCTGAAAGACGAATTGACCGTGGAATGGCTGCTGCACGCCGATGTTTCGCATGACAGTCTTCCTCTGCCAAAGTCCGAAGGCGAAAAGGCCAAAGCCCTACGCGGAGAAGCCGTCATCAGCGTAGTACGCCACTTCATCAAGACCGGAGAAAAGGCGGAATTTCAGCAAACCTTTGAGGAGAACAAGCAATATTTGCAGAATTTCCTTACAGAAGGTGCATTGGGGGGAGGTTGGCGTATTGACAAACAGGATGGCAAGGATGAGTGGGTGTTGCTTTGCCCGTGGACGAGCGTGAAGCAACATGGAGACTTTGCCACTACCCCTGGCTTCGAAAAGTATGGTCAGATCCGCGGCTATCTCGATGGGGCTGAGATCAAGCATGCTAAGCTTTTAGACATTTGATGCTTGTCTGTTCTCGCATTTCACTACTGTCTAAATTCTGCGCTCATACGGCCAGAATGACGCCAGTCTTCCTTCCAATACCAACTGCGAAGTTACTTCATTCTCAATCGGCTTATACGCCTGGCAGCCATCCTTTGTGGTTCCACGTTCTATAGTCAGTCGGGCATCAGTACATTCTGATCAAACCATTAATAGAGCATCGAAAGCTCATCGTATTATAAGGCGCTAACACACGAGAAAGTAGCTAGAAGTCAAAGGGTAATGTCAACATCTCCAAAATGCTTGGTAGGCCGAAAAGTTCAAGAGTGGGAGTGTTGGCTTCTGATAAGGCCCAATTCCGTTATCTCGGAAATGATCCGAGACAACCCCTCACAGCCCGCGATACCAACAATCGCGCCTGACGTAGTCCTGCATTGATAGCTTATAATACGTGGGCTGGTCCTATGAATATGTGCGAATGGGTTTTGTGTCGACTGGTCCGCGGAACGTCTAGTTGTGCAACGTGACCATGGAATCCACCGCCTTACAACAGCTCCGCGAGAAACCCCTCGGGTATGGGACGTTAGCGGTGCTTGCGGTTGTGTTCTGTACCTTCATCTATAAAGTAAGACATTCTTGAATTTTACAATTCGAGGCTGACCCAAATAGTTGCTTACACGAACCGATATTCCGTATATACGTGGCATTCCTGAGATACCTAGGGCGCTGCCCGTGACCGGTCACCTCACGCAACTTGGAGACGATCATGCAACAGTGTGCGAAAAGTGGTGGCGCCAATATGGAAATTCAGTCTTTCAAATCAGACTTGGCAACACACGCGCCGTGATTGTTAGCTCGTTCGAAGATTGCAAGAAGATCCTCATCTCCAATTCACAAGGCTTGATTGATCGTCCCAAACTGTTCACTTTCCATGGCCTCATATCTTCAACACAGGGATTCACCATTGGTAGCTCGCCATGGGACGAGAGCTGCAGAAATAAGAGGAAGGCTGCTTCAACAACACTGAGCAAGGCTATGATGAAGAACTACTATAATATGTTCGACCTCGAATCGTATTGCATTGTGCGCGACCTACACCGCGATAGTAAGGGAGGTGCTATCGAAGTCAGCATACGGCCATACATACAGCGATACGCCCTCAACACAACGTTGACTCTCTGTTACGGCATACGAATGGACGCTGTGTACGACGATCTCTTGCGTGAGATACTCTATGTCGGGTCCGCCATCTCTCTCCTGCGGTCCGCATCCGAGAACTACCAAGACTACGTCCCAATCCTTCGCTACCTTCCCAACAACGAGAAGAATCGACGATCGAAGGAGTTGCGCGAACGTCGCGATAAGTATCTGGATGAGCTGCTGAACAAGGTCCGCGAGATGATCAAAAAGGGTACCGAAAAGCCTTGTATCAGCGCAGCTATACTGAAAGATGAAGAGACACGTCTGACCGGAGTCGAAGTGAGCTCGATTTGCCTATCCTTGGTTTCTGGAGGGTTCGAAACAATTCCCGGAACTCTAGTTTCCTGTATTGGCTCCCTGTCTACGTCAGAGGGTCAGAAGTATCAGGAGCGTGCTTACCAGGAAATCAAAAAGGTCTACCCTGACCTCAGAGAAGCGTGGGCTAGCGACTTCGAGAAGGAAAACGTACCGTACTTGAATGCAATTGTGAAAGAGGCAGGTCGGTACTACACAGTCAGCAACATGAGCTTGCCGCGCAAGACGATGACGGATGTTCGGTGGGGAGAAGCGGTCATACCAATGGGCACAATGGTTCTGATCAATGCGCAAGCTGGCAATCATGGTGAGTAGATGCACCCTTCTTCCTCGCTTTCCTTTTACTGACACATGCAGATGTCGATTATTGGGGACCAGATGCTGCGACATTCAACCCCGAGCGCTGGCTCGACACACCAAATTCAACAGAGTCGTCGGCGCTCTACACGGAAAAGCCCTCAGGAAGCACACCACACCTCTCATTCGGTGCAGGCTCGAGATCTTGTCCCGGCGCAACAATCGCTAGCAAGCTCATCAACTCTGCTCTGTTCCGCATCCTGTCGCTTTACAAAATCGAAGCAAGTGAGGCGGAGCCGCCGAATACGGACTATGTGGATTATAATGCCATCAAGAGTGCACTCGTTGCGATACCTAGAGACTTCAAGATTAAGTTGACGCCGAGAGATGGGACTGGTGATCTTGCGAGAGAGGTACTGAGCAGTGGTGAGGAGAGGACGAGGGACCTCTACAAAGAGTAGTCAACAAGAATATCATCAACGAGCCAGGCAACTATCAAACAGTGCAATCAATCTCCATTTGTCACGTCTCTAGTGAAAAGACGACCGCGAGTGGTGAGATTTCTATGTCCTCCCACGGTTACACATGGTCGTTTGCAGTTGCCTCTCACCGCGGCGCTAGATTAGGTCGCGCTCAAATCCTCCTCAGCGCACTTAATTTTCCTCCCAATCCGCAGGCCCTTGTCAACAATGTATTTCACACGACTTGCCGCTGCCTTAGCCGGCCTGGTCGCGACGGCTGCTGCAGGCTACTTCGATCGCAATGACTATGCCGACAATGCCATGTGGGACAAATATGTCCAGAAAGGCGAACACTTCAAATGTCTCATGGTCGCCACAGATGTGGGTGCTGGATTCCTCACTCAGGACACTCGAAAGCCTCCGTCAGCTGCAAGCCGATGGACCGGTGACCTTCAACGTAAGTCTAGCTGAACTGGTAATACTATACACGCGCGCGTGCTGATGCAGCCCAACAGAAGAAATGAAGACATGGTTCTGGCACGAGGGCCCCACTAAATGGGGTACCAACTGCGACTTCGACAGGATGAGACTCGCGAATGTCTTCCAGGGCCTGAACTTGAATGGCAAGCCGATGTGGTCGGATGACGGACAGCCAGCAGGTGGTGACAATGTTTGCGCGAATATCGAGCATATCAACTCGTATGACTTCATTGATCCGACGGCGGACAAGAAAATCAAGAAACCACCAAAACAGCAAAAGTACAAGGTCGGTGAGAAGGAGTATTCTGTAAGCGAATTGAGGGAGCTCTTATTACCGGGGGGTGATGCTAACATACTCACAGGCCACAGGCGCCTTTTTCGAATTCGCTTGGAATTTCAACGGCGGAGGTTCGTCACTCATCTTCTCTCGCTTTCTTTCTCTCTTAAGCTCATCTCATCTAGCCATCATCGGAAAGAACCTCGAGGGCCCCGCTGAAGCCGCGAAATGGAACTGGGCGAACGACGGACCCTGGACAAAAGACGATCTCCCTGTTCTATCACACTGCTCAGAAATCTACTGGGCGTATTGGGCGCGCGGTAATCCGAAAATCCGGGGTTTGAGGATTTATGGCGCGCATAACGTGGTTAACGATGCGACGAGCAAATTGGCGGCGCGGGCGTTTCGGAACAAGGATGTGGAAAAGTTGACGAGCTGGCCGGGTGTAGAGTTTGGGGCGGACACGCCTGAGGGAACAGCGTTGATTGGTACGTTGATATGTGTGCCCTTCCGCGATCTTCGGATGAAGGTCGTACGGTACTAACACTGACGATGCGTAGGGTCGCCCATCGCTGCAACCATCGTGCATATGCTCGTGGGCCACAAAGCCGAACTCGGCATCAAGCGCATTACCAAAGTCACCGTTGTCACGCAAGACCCGTTGCCGAGCAGGATCGAGCCGAAATTCAAGGAGATGCACCTTTTCTTCCATATCGAAGATGTTCCGGCCGACAAAATACCGGAGGACAAACCTAGCGAGAAAAAGTCCGGAGAGAAAGGCGACATGATGGCTTTGACTTCAAGAGGGAAAAAGATTGCGAGATCGTTAGATATGAGGAACGAGGGAGAGAATATGATCAGGGTACATAAGTTCGGATTCTAGGCTATGCACAGCATTCGATAGTCGTCGAAATATTAGACTGGCGGCCCACGTTGGGGCCAAGACCTAGCATTGCTACATGCTCCAAGCATCTTGCATTCCTCGTCAATTGCTACCTGGTCACTTACTTCACGATCGCCGCGGCTGTCTTGTCATGCAGTAATGGCAATCTACTCCTTCTCCTCCCCACGGCTTCCTATCCCACTCGAGGACTTTGCGCACTACGAATCCCGCCTTCTGGTACAACCCCTTCCCGGCGCCCGTCCCGTCTAGGTAAGTGACTAGCCCTTCGTCATCGGCTTTCTTTACACCCCAGTCCAGCATCAGCGACGCCGCCCCTCGACCGCGATGATCAGGATGCGTAGCTAGACTATTGAGCATGAAGTATGTATCCTTCGTGCCCATTAGTTCTTCCTGCGCGGCACGCAGAGGGTTGAATAATGACCGCAGCGCATCGACGCGGAGTTCCGGTGGGAGGAAAGACTGGATCTCTTCTCTTTTTTTCGGCGGTGCCGGAACAGCTGGTGTCGACGCCGATTCATCCAATTCCTTTTCTTGCTCTTTCACGTTATGCTTGCTCCACGCTGACACCGCAATGGTTCGACCACCGTTATCAGGCGGATCGTCCTCGCCGGGCGATAACTCTGTGTCGATGACTTTCCAGTGCCAAAGATTCGGTTTGGATAGAGCTCGTGCTCGGTCTTCTGCTACGCCGCGGATGGAGGATTCGCGAATGGGTCCGGAGTGTAGAACATCGTGGGTGGGTCCGTAGTATGCGATGGCTCGTATGCGAGCCCAAGCTAGTGCGTCGGGTGGCGCAACGGGGTGGAGTTCGAGGGGCATTGTGACCGAGGATCAGATGGGACGCGATGATGGGCCCGGAACTGATAACGCTGGTGTCTGGAAGTTTGAAGCTTGTTCAGCTTGGCGCTTGGGGGCGAGGTGAATGTATATGTGCAAGGGTCATGAGTCAGATGAATAGACGATGAATCACGGGAAGGATTGCGGCTGTGCATGGCTGGTCCTAATGGAGGCGATACTACCTGCCTCTTCAGGGCTGTCTCGGCCAGATGTGATATCGCTATCATATCATGTTTCGTTGGTGATTCGAGAAAGGCTCGTCAAAGTAGAAGTGTCGAGGACTGAGACTGAGTTGAAGCGGGGCATGAGTGAACCCCGCCACATGCGGAAGGACATTGCGATAACATCGACAACACAGCACAAAGCTCGAAAGCGCCTGAAGAACTGACCAAATAGCGGATGAGAAATTACCGTGAGTCGTGTGTTGACGGAAATCAAAGACCCTGAGCCGACTGCGTCAGCACAGGCCTCGAAACGACCTCTGAATCGAGAGCGGGCAAGATGAGAGAATCATGGCGAGGCAGCAGCAGCGGCAGCGCCAGAACTGAGCTGAACATAGATGAACCGGTCAGTGAATATCATGGAAAGAGATTAATGACACCAGTCGTGATACGCCAAGTCGAGGCGCAGGCTTAGGCGTTTGGCCTGGGGCGATTTCTGCCAGGCTGCGGGGTGTGCCTGACTGGCAGTTTTGGCCGCCCACGATCAGCTATAATATGTTTACTGCAATGTGATGAGAACGAGGATATTGAAGCAATTGGTTGAATCGGCCGATAACTTTATCTTCGTCTATCAATTCTTTCGAGCTCTGGCTGGCAGCTGCACGTAGCGGCATCTCTGAAAAGTCCTCTTTCGCTGCGCAGAAACTACTCTGTGGTTAGCGGTCGAATATGAATTGGGTGCGCAGGGTTCTAAATTACCTCGCGCGCCTCGAATGGAAAGAGCTCAAGCAGCATGTTTGCTCGTTCTGCGATCGGGAGAATTTTGCAGAGATTGTCTATGACGTAAGGCGTCCCGCGAGCCCGAAACCCAGTAGCTAAATACTCAGGACGACGAAATAATCGCCATCAAGAACCGCACAGCTGCTGGAAAGCACCATTGGCTGTTGATGCCGATCAGTCCGCCATTCCGCCACATCCGAGATATTGAGGCCCTCGAAGCAGCGGACATTCCTCTGCGTAAGTCACATCTTTATACTTGAGCGGAACTGAATTTTCTGCCAGTTGCCAAGTTCGAGAAAGTGAAACAGCGTCTGCTGTCGCAACATTGCGCAGATGTTCCTCACTCTGATGTCCACTCAGGCTACCATCGTGGCCGACGAGTTTTGATTGGTGACATTCACTACCCCGATATTGTCTCCGTCCATCACATCCATCTACATATCATAGTAAAGCCGCGATTACTCCTCAAGGTTTTCAAATATCCGCCGTGGCTGCCTCTGATGTGGAAGTCCGACACGACGGTCATGGCGGAACTTCAAAGGAAGAAAGAGCGACAGCTTTGAGCTCCGAGACTGCGGCCTGCAAGAGTCGAGCGCGTAAGAATTAGAGAAACTATGCCCTTGTCCTACACTAACAAGCGTACATAGAGTACCCGCAGTATAGTTCTAGAAGGACTAGCTGAATAACAAAAGTACACGGTCGAATATATTTTGCCATGGAATAGACAATTGTAAATGGGTATCATGTCGTACGCGAAGATTGCGTCAGAGCCTTACATATCAAAGAACACTCTGGATATCATTTACTTGCTCTGCTGCCTCCGCCCAAGCAGAGCATAGTCCCACTGTGCCAAGTAATCTCTGAAGAACTCCTGCTCGCCAGAAAGATGCTTGCCCATGTACGCTTCCCACCGCTCGCGCTTCTCCCCGCCTTGAGTCATGGCCTCGAGCTCTCGAGCTCTACGTAGACGGACCAGCTTCTCTGCAGTTTGCTTGATCATAATTTTTGGAGGGCAATACTCTTTTATCCCACCATTCACATCTTGGTGATCTCTGTCCAAATACAGCTGCGTCGCAAGGTCGATTCTGGACATGGTCTTGCCGCCTGGGCATTTCGCGATGGAGCCTTTCGATCCAATGTAGGCCCCTGGTTCCCACTGATCGATCTTTATTTTCTCAAGACCTCCAGCAACGTTCAAACGCTTGTACCATCCGTGCTCACCTCTCGCGATCGTTCGCATAGCATGGTGTCGACTTTCTCCTTCTGATCCTTTGATTAATACATTTTTGAAGACTGCAAGTTTTTCAGACCACCTCTGCACTCCAGGCACAGAGCCCATGGGCACCGGCCAAAAGGTGCGGGACGCGTCCTCACTGCTCTCGATGTTTCCAGTTCCAATCGATAGCAAAACACTGGGAACACTATCATCTCCTTTGAGTGAAGCATGCTCGGAAAAAGCGCAGTAACTGGGATTGTTCTCCCGTATTCCGCCGTCTTTGTAGCCTACAGTTTGTCGATCATGCGTTCGATTATGCGACGAAGCAACCAGCATGTTGAAATAAAAGGGCGCGGCTGTTGTGGCTCGAGCGACTTGCCATATTTCGAGATCTTCAGCTCCTTCGTTGTATGGATAGACCCATGGAGGCAGATTGTCTCCGTTGTAGGTATGTTCAAAAGTGCGCAGGAGAAAAGGTTCGTCCAATTGGCCTGAGTGAGTAGCGGAAAGACAAACCCTGTATAGTGTAAGCACCATTGAAGATGTTGACTCGGCGTATACTATCCTGAGATAGCTTGACACCGATGTATTTTGGATTGTAGGGTGGGTTGAGATCCACTTACGTTTGGCAAAGAGCGTTTTCTTCGTGGTTTCCCAGCATTGGCCACGGGAATTTACCGTTAGTGATGTCTTCCTTCTTGTATTTCTTAGTCACTTCCTTCATAGCAGCCTCAAATGGTTGATGATTGTATTTCGTGCGGAGTGGCAATGGATTGATTTGTGGACGTGAGTACATCTTAGTCAGAAGATCACAAAAGGTATCGGTCGCTTCGTCAGCAGTCATGCGAAGGCGGCTCAAAAGGATAGCTATCAGTCTGATATGAAGATGTCAGCTAATGCCTGATTTTGAACAGGTTATCTTCAGTCGTAGTGAGATTTAGGAGTTATCCTGCGTTACTCACCCTCCAGTAGATGTCCCGTACATCTTGTCAAAGTAGTGACATGGACGATAGTTGAATCGCCTCCTATAGTGTGTGAATGCATCTTCAAACATGTCTTCGTAGTACTCGATTTCTTTCATAAGTCTCCGCACTATCAGCATACTAGAATATGCCCTGACCCCTCCACCATCTGAACCAATTCCGTTAGTGCGGACTTTGAGAGAGGAATTGGTCACAAACCAAACGTAATCAAACACTCCCCTCCATTATCCTCGATTGTCTCTGCCCATGTTTGACCTGATTTATCACTGCCTGTGTTGTTGCCTGTGTCGTAAACAGCAATAATACTTGCGCTTCTGGGATTCTGCCTTCTAATACTGAATTGATGAGCTGCATCATAACGTACGATGTGATCATGATCACCCATCACACAATCCACCTCGTTTATGCTAGAATCGCGTGCCTCGTGTCCAGGATTTGGAGCTGTCTCAATCATCTGCGTAGGCTCGGTACTATCCAAAGAAGTAATATCGTTGGCAAGGACTGGTTCTGCGGAACTTGGTAGGTTCGACGGCAAATCTAAGACATTTGCTGGCTCGAAAGATACTTGATCCCAGATGGTCTCTTCGACGGTGGCTATGATTAGGGCGAAATGATCGCGAACAAAGTCTGGCGAGAATTTGGAACGTAAGGACCGCTCAACTTCTCGCCACATCTGTCTCTCCACGTACGGGACCGATGAGGTTGTATGAAAAGTCCTGATGGATGAAGCGTCGTCTGTATCGCCTGGGCTGTCGAGTAGCTGAACGACCGCCGCTTTGATTGCGTTGGTATCCTGAGCTATTCTCTTGCTGCGGATATGACTGAGTTTCATTTGGAGAGTCATGAGCATCGCTCTTGTTTTATCGAATTTGAGGGACAGGTAGGATATACTATCTTCATCGGCAGCATTGGGGCGACTGCTATCCTGGATATGTGCTGAAAGTGATCGCATGTCGGACAAGACAGAAACACATTCACGGTAGACGCGCTGTAACTGCGCATCACTCGCTGGAATATCAAGTTGGAGTTCTTTCGCATCCTCTTCCACGATCTCTGCAATCCATTGCAGATTTTCTAACCGACCAAGCAGGTCGTCCGAACCCCCGGCTGACGTACTACAATGCTCATACAATCGCTCTGCTACTTGACGAATCTCGGTGAAGTTGTCTATCAACGACGATCAGCATGATGACAGTTTTTAACATAGCAATCCGTCTCGATATCGTGGATAGCTTCCGTACTCACTGATTACGACATCACGGCCCGCTGTTACATCGCCGGCAAAGACCGCGCCACCCCCACTATGAACTGTCGTTTCGGGTCGATTCATCTGTCTGCCCGAGCCATCTCAAACAATTGTTAAATCGCCTAAATCAGGGTGACACTAGCTGGCGTTATCGATGTATGGGTGGTGCACGGCTGCCCTAAAGGGATGTTGTTGGAGTGAGGAGAGGTAGAGGTGCGAAGCTGAAAGTTGACCCGCTGTGGCTCAAGCTGCGGTCAGCCTGATAGCTCAGCCTCCCACTGTTGCCTGATAGCTCAGCCTCACACTGCTGCCTGAACCGAGTGCCATGCATATCCAAGTGACCTTTTGTCCGCCGAGCTATGGGTTTCTAGAGTTCATTACGCTCCTGCATTAAATCTCGCGCTGCTTGTCTCATCACAATCATATCGTCACGTGCCCGCGTTGAGTTCTTGCATGTTTATATACCATGCATTCATTGCGCATATTCGGAAAGAAGAAGGCAAGGCAATCGCGAGAAATACTGCCAGTCGAAGAAGGAGAACAGCGTTTTTCGACTGCTGGGAAGTACGGATTTATCTCGCTAGCAGAAGGCGACGAAGATAAAGTAGAGTATATGCCTATAGATCAACCTGCGGCACACATTGTCGTTGACTGATTTCGCAGTATAGTCTTTGTACACGGACTTACTGGAAATCGCGAAACAACATGGACATACAACAAGACCCTCTTCTGGCCACGGGACCTCCTAGCCAAAGAGCTCCGTAATGCACGAATCCTCACTTTCGGGTATGACTCCGACATTATCGGCGTGCTGAATACTGCCGGATCGAATACAATTCGCGATCATGGAAAATCACTTGCTCAGGATCTTGCTATGCTCAGAATGCGAAGTCATTCCGTGAGTCACAAAGACGAAACAACAATGAATAGCGAAGCTCACCCTGTTACAGAACGATCGCCCAATAATATTTGTTGCTCATAGCCTTGGAGGATTGGTTGTCGAGCAAGCACTGCTCATTTCGCGCGGCACTTCGCAAGCGCACGTTAAGGCACTTCTCCAAAACGTCAGTGCCATTGCTTTTATGGGCACGCCACATCTAGGCTCATCGAAAGCCAGATGGGCTGGGCCACTCACCCACTTGTCTAATATGCTTCGCAAGACGAATAAGGAGATTCTGGCAGTGCTCGGACCTGGATCAGAAATGCTGGCGAACCTCCAACAGGAGTTCCACACCATGTTAGAAGACCGGAGAAGAAACGAAGGGAAATGGGTTGACATCTTCTGCTTCTATGAAGAGCTGCCGTACCCGGGTATTGGTGACGTATGCTCTTGCTGTCCGGAAAGCTTACATGTGTTGTATAAACTGATGTTTGGTAGATCGTACCTCGCCAATCAGCAATTCTCCCAGACTATCCCAATGCTAGTATACACCAGAATCATTCCGACATGACCAAGTTCAGTAGCGGAACAGACTCTGGATATATCCGAGTTCGCGATCAACTTTGGCTCTGGTTGGAGGCAATCAACGCAAGCAACAAATTGACAGTAGCATCGACACAGGCCCCAATACAGGCAGATAACACCTTGCATGCTCAGCCGCCATCTGAAGACGCAGGCGTGTCTGATGATCGCTGTCCCAGCAACGATGAATCAATGAAGCAGGAAAGATCTCAAGGCGGTCACTCCATCTCCTCGGGTGGAGGCGCTGTTTTCATGGGCAATATCAACGCTGGCCGTGACTTCACCTTCAATGGAAAATGATCGATTGAGGTCAACCCAGATAGATTATCAGTCTCAGTCCATGCAATCAATTATACCTATCTCAAATGACAAGCCTTGAACCCTTGTATCTGTAATGAGCTAGCAGGGACCGAAATCCCCGTGATAAGCCTTAGCCTGTAGTTTCCAGCGCAAGTGCGATATGGCGCTGAGGCCTTTTGCGAGCGATACGCACATATGCACGCACAAATGGGAGCGAAATGTCTGCCTCCAGGTTAGCTCAAGTTTTGGTGTTCCTTGACATTCTTGTCACGTGACGACTGCATCACTGCATCCAACCGTGTACGAGGTCTTTAGGGCTGCAAGTGCCAGAGCACGAGGCTGCTGCTTATCTTGGCTGTGTCCGATGGTCTGGGTATACCTGGTCATTTCGAAGAAGACGAGTGGCTGAAAGCGTCTGAGAGCTGACAGGTGAAACATACTCCGCCTCGTCCTCGCTCGAATCAGCCTTGTTCGCCACTGCCTGTGTAACCCTGCCGGTGGCCTGAATACCCCACAGGATAAAAGTCAGGAATCGAACAGCGATCCACCTTGGCGATCGCCTTTCACACTGATGTACTGCCGCGAGTGATGCGCACCATTTTATACTCGAACGCCATATATTTCACTTACCATGGCCGAACCTGTCCGTCTCAATCAAAGCCCAGATCATGCTTCCATTCATGAGCAACATACCGAAATTTGCCACCACGCTCTGGAAGCAGAGGAACGAGCAGAAAGCTCGGACCGTGCTTCAGAAAGTGAGCAACAACCAGAAAGCTCTGACTGTGCTTCAGATAATGAGCAACAAGAAGAGAGCACACAGAAGCTCATTCAAGTCTACTCGATCTCTAGATCAGTACAGGAAAGCAAAGGGAAGAGAGGAGGAGGCAAATCTTGGAAGACGGGAAGTACTCGATTAGACAATCTGCGCCAAGAACACAGCACGCGAAAGCTGCGAGCGCTGCGATATCGAACGCGTGCGCTGTGGCTGCTATTATTGTACTTTCCTTTCCTGGTGGTACCTTGGATTCTCACCTGCATTCTCTCTCGACGGCCAGTCACAGAACGCTCATACGTCAATCAGCAGGGATTCAGCAAAGCCGACATAATCAGCATCCGAAACTGGAAGAGAGCAGTGGATGTACTCAGCTCTATTGCTGGACTGATCACGATTCCTCTTTTGTCTGCCTTGTTAGCGCAGGGCGCTGTGGTTTTTAGCCAGCGTCGACGTCCGGAAGAATTTCTTAGCCTGCCGGATCTTTTTGCGCTGGTAGATCGTGGATGGACTTCTGTTGATGCATTGTGGCGCTCGTTGACGACGAAGCAGAAGGAGGAACGAGGCCGAAAGCTCAAACTGGCCAGGCACTATCTGCTGCCTGGCGCTGTGCTGATCTTGTTAGGCGCGATCCAACAACCTCTGATGCAAATACTCGTGCCCATGGAGACAATCTACCTGGCAAGCTGTGGAGATCTCGGATTCATGCCCAAATGTAAGACCCAGTACAAGGAGTGGTATCCGCAGTATGGCGCATCTCCGACATATGAGACTATCGGTGTCGATATCGAGCCAGCACAAATGGCCGGGATATATTACCAAGACATCCTACCGCGCATTACGGCTGATCTAGCATCTGTCTCAATTGAAGCATACCAACCTAGTCTTTGGAGCGACTACATGACCAAAGGTCTGCAAAACCACATGAACCGCGATGAAACAAGCAGTAAGACCACTCCCCTCCGCAATTGGATATTTCCACCATCCATGTCCACGAACGAGGATCAGTGGGGATCTCGCTTTTTCCTCGCCGGCATTTCCAGCAATACGACAACAGGCATTCTCCGAGAACATGCAATGAGACTCAACTCGTCAGTCGCATGCAGTAAGATCGAGCGAACATTATTTCCAACGTCTTGCCCTGGCGAAGAGCCTTTTACTGCTTCTTTTGGGATGACAGATGATATCAGCGTGCGCATTTGTTTCCCCGGCAAGCTTGGCGTCTTCCCGTGGACTTTAAGTCGCAATAAGCAGGACATCGTCGAGGAGATCTACCTAGACATGTGGGATACTTACAAGTACCGAGCTGGTGATTCGGAAGGGGATGACACCAACTCGACGATCCACTGCGAGGTGAAAACTACTCGTGGTTACTTTGAGCTTGGGAACCTCAGGAACAACGGCACATATGGTCCGCTGCTGCACGATTGGCCGGATGCAGACGTGATGGCGCGAGACTTCAATGACCTAGTCAGCGATGACAGAACGGCGTTCGTGCCCACCGAATCGTGAGTAGATATGTGATTTGTCAATATTCCTTAGCTCAACTCCTCCAGGGATGACTTCGTGGGCGATTCTCTTCCGCCAAACACATCAACATATGGTTCAAGCATCCCGTCGAAGTCCTGGAAGGCATCGGGTCCGCTTGCGCTGTCCGCCGTTGCCCTCTTCGGCAACATATCGTGGTTCAGCAATGTGTCAAAGTACTCAGCCAACATCACTCACGATACGAAGACAACGGGCGGAGATCAATCATCATGGTACCGAATGTGTGCAGGCATGCCATTCAGCACACTCTCTGGGTTGTATGGTTTGAGGTGGTACTTCCGCGCTGCTGAATCTTGTCAGACTTCACTGAAAAGCCAGATGTTTTTAGGTTCGCTAAATCGTTACGAATCCTCCCTGTTGAGATTGCGATACCAATGGCTGAAGCAGTTCGCTCCTCCAACTCGCTCTAATGTAAGTCAATGACACAACTGACATCCAGTCATGTATACTGACTTGGCCTCTCCCAGGACACCGGGCGCATGGAGGCACTACTACAAATTAGCGCTTTTGTCACAAATCAAGCACTCCTTAATCATTATGCACCAACCATTGATTACACACTCCTGGGCGGAGGCGGTTTCCGAGGTCGAAAAGTGTACACTTCGCCGGGATATCCCATCTTAAAACCGGATGTGTCCGTCGCCGTATTGTCAGTAATGACCATCCTCATCGGGTTGCAGTTGCTTGGACTTCTGTATTTGGCATGGTATATCTACCACGTACCTTCATGGACAGGCTCCCTGGACGCTATGGCAGTAGCGCATATTGGAGCACGACTTGGACAGCAGAACCTCTTGCTCGATGGTGTTAGCGGGGATCGTGAGAGAGACGCTCGTGCCTTACAAGGAGTGGACGGCCTCATTAGCGTAGTGAATGTGGAGGAAGGGCATCATGACCCGGATACGGAGTTGCAACCGCTGAGAAGGGCCAGACTGTCTCTAGAAGATAGACAGGCTATCGGCTCAGACTGTGACCCAGTTGTCGAGGTCTGATCAACATTACTGTACAGTGGTGACCTGCAACAGTTTCTGGTACTGGCACTTCGATCATTCTAAGCCCACGATTATCTCAATCAAATTCGGGACCGGTGAATAGCGTTGGTAGTTCGCGCTATGTGATTATTCATGTCAAGCCGAGACCCGGCACCTGACGATGTATAGGAAATGCTCTTGAACGAAAGTGGTATTTCTTTGTGGTATAGCCTGCTGCGCCTCTAAATCTATGATGACCGTTCTATCGTACATGCGTCCTCGCCCCATCCAGGACCGTGCTCAAGATTGCAGCCTCACTATACACGCAAATATCGCATCTAAGTCCATGTATCGTGACCATCGTTGCGCTGAAGAAATATTGGTCAAGCCGCTCCTGCAGCCGCAGCTACGATCCCATTCATCTTGCTCCTCTTCTTCTTGGCTGCCCGCTGTCGCTCGCGCGCATATCGCTCTCTGTTATACTGTTCCTGGGCGTACTGGTCGAACTTGGGATCTCCGGTCATTGGAGGCGGGCCAGATGGCTCGTAATAGTCTTGCTTTGAACCACACTGACCCATGGCCGTTTCGTGATATGGGAATGTGCTTGTATAGATGGGGACGAGATACGTGGAGATTGGTTGAATGATGTTTGTTTGATGATTGTTGCGGCTGTAAGAGTGTATCGGTGCTTGAGTGACAAGACATGCTAAGGCGAGACGCAAAAGCTTAAGTATGCCAACGCTTCGCCTGCGACCGGTGCTGGCGCATACAGTATCGTCATAAGCCTCGTCAATCTTGAGGCGCATGCTCTCCGTGTGGTTTCAAAATACTCCGATGTTCGAAGTCCGGCCTTGTAGCTGTGCATTCCAAAATCGGAAGTTCGCTCTCATTGGTCAGATCGTACGTTGCCAACACTAGCGCTGACTTTGCCCGCGCCCGTCTCCACGCAAGCGACTAAGAAGAGAGCGGACCTTTTGCGATGTCGTGGAATGAGTGTTAGAAACGAGCCCACGAACTGCTTCGTAGGTTGAACTTCTGGGGTTTCGCACCCTTTCGAGTCTGATTGCAAGAGGTAATCGGGCTTGATGCTTTGACCCGGTGTAACGCCACACTTGGTCGCGGGTAAAGTTTCGGATGTCATCGAAGCTCATAAAGTCGCGGCGGAACCGAGCCCATTGGCAGCCATACAATGGACTTGCTGCAACCCAATTCAAACTGAGTATATTGATGCGTGGCACTAGGTGCTCTGGTTCTGGAGACATGAAGCGCGCCAGCATCCATCGAAGATGAACTTCGTGCTCAGCCGCATCATTCTCGTCGTGGTTGCAAGCGATCTTGATCGTGAGTAGGTCCAGGTGCCAGTCGAGAAGACCGAGGACCGGATGGCGTGTCCATCTTTCATCCCAAGAATCGCCGACAACCGTCCAAGCAACGCGCATCTCAATGCTGAGATTTCTAAACTCTTGCAAAGTCTGGGGTGCTGTGAAGAGTATGCTGTCATGGAACTTCTCTAAGCTCTCTTCAGCAATGCCCGAGAGTGTCTTTCTCATGCGGTCGAGAATCAAGGCCTCGACCTCAACTCGCGTCTGCCTGCAAGCGGTGATGAGCCCATTGTAGTGCGATCGCGGCTGGCTGAGCGGTATTTCTGGTATGGCATACTCGTAGATCTGCAAGCGCAACTCAGCCGGCAGGCTCAAGAAGGCACCTTTGGCGCGATCATCCATGCTGCATTGGTATGACGATGGAAGGGAGAGAGAATGTTGGCACGGCTGGTCAGGCGCAGGAGCCACGACGCGCGGGCTGTGCTGAGGTGGCTCGTCCTTTCTCCAATTGGCTCGCTTTTTTTCACTCCACATAATTCAGGTTTCGAAACAACGGCTTCTAGGCTCCGTTATGCTAACAGCGCATCTCCATACCCACTCTTATTCGCCATGATATCTACCGCCACTAATTTCCTGCAGCGCAGCCTTGATCTGGCCCACAAGCCGTTACGCCATGCCAATGCTAGTTAACGAGCGAAGAGACCGTTGACCATTCACAGTTCGCACGGCCCTGGCACTGCCCTGTGTTGTAAAACGCCTTTATAACACACCTCGCTAATAGCGTGCAATGGCGGTTGTAGGATGCAACGATCTTGACCGCGTTGTAACGCGCGCATTCACGATGCATCATGTTTGCTCCGCTATTGGTAGCGTTGTTTGCATGGCGCTGCATTCCTTCCTGGGCAAAGCTAAGAGCTAGATCTGGTAGTGAAGTGAAATGCATTTGCCTCAAAACGTGGCTCGCCGCGCCGGAGTTTACCTTGCGCTTGCTGTTTGCAAACACAAAGTTTCTCAAACAATACACCACGACGCCCAGATACGCTCCAAGAGACACTACGGCGTCATTGCGGTGATTGATACTGTATGTCAGATATCCCCTATGTCCTCCAGATGTTCATTGACGGTTTCTATCCAGCTGCCACATTCAACATGGGGAACTCTGCCAGTTCACCCGCGCAGAAATGCCTTCAGAGCGCCGCCAAAGATGTTATCTTCAAGAGCGACCCATTGTTCCAGCTAGTCCACGTCAAACCTTACAATCTTGGCGTGCCCTCGACACCAGCAGCAGTGACCTACCCCAAAACATCTGAGGAGATTGGAAAGATCGTCAAATGTGCGGTTGACAACAGTCTCAAAGTCCAACCGCGATGTGGCGGGCATTCGTATGCCAATTATGGTAGGCCAGCCTATCCGGAGCCAAGATTGGGGACAAAAGGAGAAACTAACAAGCTACCAGCAATTGGCGGTGGGCAGGACAACACAATCGTCGTCGATATGAAGAACTTCCAACAATTCTCAATGGACGAGAAGAGCTGGCAAGCCACAATCGGCGGCGGCACCCTCCTCCGCGACGTTACGAAGCGACTCCACGAGAACGGAAACCGTGCGATGGCTCACGGAACCTGCCCTCAAGTCGGTATCGGCGGACACGCAACAATCGGCGGCCTCGGTCCAAGCTCTCGAATGTGGGGATCGTCTCTCGACCACGTCGAGGAGGTTGAAGTGGTCCTGGCGAACTCAACGGTTGTTCGAGCTTCCGAGAAGCAGAACTCCGACGTGTTCTTCGCAGTAAAGGGCGCCGCGGCATCATTCGGCATCGTCACCGAATTCAAAGTCCGCACGCAAGCCGAGCCCGGCGAGGCAGTGCTCTATTCCTACAGTTTCGGCGGCGGAAGCGCAGCAGCAAATGCAGATGCCTTCAGAAAATGGCAAAAGCTCATCTCAGACCCCAACCTCTCCCGTAAATTCGCGTCACAATTCATCCTGACCGAACAATTCGGCGCCATCGTCACGGGCACATTCTTCGGCAGCCAACAAGAATTCGACAGCCTGAACATCACATCCCGTCTGCCCTCCAAAGACGAATCCATCGTCGTCGAAGACTGGCTCGGCACCGTAGGCCACTGGAGCGAAGACCTCGCGCTTGAACTCGTCGGCGGCATACAAAGCAATTTCTACGCCAAATCACTCGCATACACCAAAAACGACATCATCCCCGACGACGCCGTCGACAAACTCTTCCAATACATCGACAAAGCAGACAAAGGCGGCGCAGTCTGGTTCATAATCTGGGATCTCGAAGGCGGTGCCATCAACGACGTCGCGCCCGATGCGACTGCGTACGGCCATCGCGATGCACTGTTTTACCACCAGGCGTACGCGGTGAATCTACTCGGCAAAGTCAACGATAAGACGCGCAATTTCTTGAAGGGCGTGAATGATGTGATTACGGATGGCTTGCCGGGGTCGAGAAAGGGTGCGTATGCGGGGTATGTGGATCCGGCTTTGGGTGCGGATAGTGCGAGTTTGTATTGGGGTGGGAATGTGGATAGGTTGCAGCGGATTAAGGCGGTTGTTGATCCTAATGATGTGTTTCATAATCCGCAGAGTATTAGGCCGGCGCAGAGGTCGGCGAAATTGAGGAGGGCGGTGGTGGTGTAGGCATTTGTATGCCATGGTAGAATTCTTGGTGCTGGTCGATGGGCTTGTGGTCGTGGTTATTGGCGAGTTTGCTTCTTTTTATCTGCGTTATACCCTCCGCTGGCTGAGCTGGATACTGGCAAGGGAATCTGGTCTGCATTCATAATCTCCTGATTTAATAAGTCTATGCTCTTGGTTCTAGTCTTCAGAAATGTGCCTCCCATGGTCTAATTCAAAAATGTGCAAACAAGCCACCCACCCAAGCAAACGCCGCTGAGAAAGCCTCCGTCTACGCCGCTAGTCTTAGTACCATATGCTCCGAGTGCGGTGATGAGGAATGACCTCTGCTTCATCCCTTTCCTTCTCCTTTGCTTGGTCATACAGGAAGAAGTCAATGAGAATGGCATTGACCTTTGCGTCAGGCTTTAGCTTGAGAATCTCTCGGCGCAGGAGCTCGACGCCCCAGATGCTGCAGCCGCGGATCTGCATCTCCCACGGGTGCCCTGATTCGATGAGCTCTAGGCGGCGAAGCTTGTTCTCGAGAGGTGGACAGTACCACATCATGCCTAGTGAGTGGAGCATTTGTGGGATGCGGTAGTCTACGGACCAGTAAGCGACAGTATTATCATGCTATGTAATGTAGACTTACCAGCGAACATTGTGATCTTGTCGATGTCGTTGAACTCTCCATAGCCCTCTCCCTCAAATGCTGCCCACAGATCTGCGACCAGGATCTGCGCCCGCTTAAGGAAACGGACCTTTTTCCGTTCGAACGTGCCTTCGTCTCGGAAGCATGAGAATTTCTCAGCAAGCAGGTTCACCAGGCCAGCTGCTGAACCCTTTGCATCTTCAATGAGTGTCACGACACTGCTGTCGAATTCCTGTCGCGTCAGTGATCAGTCCACCTGATCTGATTGCATAGTTGGATTTGATGAATACCATACCTCTTCCAGAATCTGACCCGCTTCTCGCAGGCAGCGCACTCGCTCATCGAACAAGGGTATTTCTTCTTCGGTTCCTGAGCTGAATACAGCCCGCAGCACATCCTCGGTGCACCGCTCTTCGTCTAACCAAAACTCCGGCGTCGTGATGGGAATGTCCTGGTCCAGGGCTCGCTGCAAAAGTGCCACCAGACTCCAGTAGCCCGTCCACCGCTTTCCCCTGTACACGACTGCGAACTTCTCCTCCTCGGTCTTGTCGCTCCAGAAACTGAAGTTCAGCAGGTCCATGGTGAAGATGAAATTGACTGTGCTCTCGTCCTTGGCTTTGGGATGGAGTTCGTGCTCTGACCACGTCTTTGTGCTGTATTCGCGCTTCTCCATTTCGTCGAGCACTAGCTGTGCAGCTACCTTGGTTGACCGCATGTCCAGGGCGACATCCACGCTGTTGTCGCAGATGAACTGGGCGCTCTCCAGCACCTTGGTCTCGGGCGGGCCGTCATCCTTGGCTCCTATACCGAAGCGCTTCCGTAGCAGGTCCAGCAGTTCAAGATCGACCTCGTCGTCCGACATGATGGGGAACGGAGGAGTGCGCGCAGGAGTTGTCAAAGAAGAAGTCGCGCTGGGTAAAGTTTTGAGCTAAGACCCACCTCCCGGCTGTACCTGCAGCACCGTATGCGACCGACCGCAGCAAACGACGTGGCTCCGACCCTGACAAGTGGAATGCGTTTTCTGGTGTGACATGAAATTCACGGTCCACTCACAGGGCGCTCGGCTAGCCGCCAAGCTTTGTGAGGCTGAAGGGACGCCGACGCAGGACCGCAGGACCGGGCGCCGCCGTCGTGCAGCCGCTCTGACGTCTCTCACCGAGGCGCCAAACTCGCCTTCACCTGCGCGCCGGCGACGACACCGAATCTACTTCATGCCGTAGCCACGCCAACACACCCACCACGCACTCTCTGCATCGCCCACGTCAACCATGGCTGCTACAATGGGACGCGACAAGTCGGCCGAGAAGAGCCTCGGCGTGCTGCATGGCCGCATCAAGGAGGTACGACAGGCCGGCGCACACAAGCTCGACGCGGATACTGACTTCTGGCAGGCGCGCGTACTGATGGTAGGCGCTGGCGGCATTGGCTGCGAGCTGCTGAAGAACCTTGTCCTCACGGGCTTCGGCGAGATACACATTGTCGACCTCGACACCATCGACCTCAGCAACCTCAATCGCCAATTCCTGTTCCGCACCGAGCACATCAAGAAGTCCAAGGCACTGGTGAGATAGCCCGAGGAAGCGGACGTTTCTGCGGCGCTGCATGCTGACCACGCGACAGGTTGCGAAAGAGTCGGCCGGCAAGTTCAACCCCAATGTCAAGATCGAAGCGTACCACGACAACATCAAGGACCCGCGCTTCAATGTCGCGTGGTTCAAGACCTTCAGAATCGTATTCAACGCGCTGGACAACCTCGATGCGCGGCGGCACGTCAACAAGATGTGTCTGGCGGCAAATGTCCCGCTGATCGAGAGCGGCACGACCGGCTTCAATGGACAGGTTCAAGTCATCAAGAAGGTGCGACACAGCTTGGAGATACGATATGCTGTCATATCCGTGAAGCTTACATAATGCTAGGGCGAAACCGAGTGCTACGATTGCACGCCAAAAGACCCGCCCAAGTCGTTCCCCGTCTGCACCATTCGAAGTACGCCCTCGCAGCCCATCCACTGCATCGTCTGGGGCAAGTCATACCTCTTCGCGGAGATCTTCGGTACCTCGGAGGATGAGGCGCCCGAACTGGACCACAGCGAAGACTCTGAAAATGCCAAGGAGGTCGCGAACCTGCGCAAGGAGGCACAAGCGCTGAAGCGCATCCGCGAGTCGATGGGATCGGAAGACTTCCCGCGGTTAGTTTTCAACAAGGTCTTCAAAGAAGATATTGAGCGACTACGGAGCATGGAGGACATGTGGAAGACAAAGCGTGCGCCCGAGGCCCTGGATTACGACAAGCTGCTGGAGGAGTCGCTCGGCTGCGGTCCGGCAGTCGCGCAGCGAGACCAAGTCGTATGGACCGCCGCCGAGAACTTTGCCGTCTTCGTCGACAGCCTGCGCCGACTCAGCAACAGGTTGGACGAGACGCGCGCAAGTGCCGAGGTGGGCAACGCGGCTCCCATACTTGCCTTCGACAAGGACGACGTGGATACCCTGGATTTCGTTGTTGCGAGCGCCAATCTGCGGTCACACATCTTTGGCATCGAGACCAGGTCAAAGTTTGATATCAAGCGTATGTTTGGCGCAACTCGTCCCATTGCGGCGGCTACTGACTCGCTACAGAAATGGCTGGAAACATCATACCTGCGATTGCAACCACGAATGCCATGACTGCTGGCCTTTGTGTCTTACAAGCGTTCAAGGTCATGCGCGATCAACTGGACAAGGCAAAGTTCGCTTTCCTGACCCGAAGCACCGAGCGCGTCATCGCGAGCGAATCGCTGCAGAAGCCGAATCCCCATTGCGCGACGTGTGGTGTTGCATATGCCACACTTGTCGTCGATACGAAGCGCGCGAAGTTGAGTGACCTGGTTGAAGATGTGCTCAAAGCTCAGCTCGGCTACGCCGACGACTTCAGCGTGAAGCGCGAGGCCGATCTCCTTTATGACGTTGACGAGGATGTCCATTTGGAAAAGACCTTTGAGGAGCTTGGGGTGAAGGCGGACAGCTTCATCACCATCTCCGACGAAGCAGACAAAGACGCTCGGGTTGATGTTGTCTTCTCCGTCATCGAGCAAGAGGCCGCGGACGATGCCAAGCCAATCAGTTTGCCAGAGGAGCTCGTTATTGCGAAAAAGCCAAAGAAGCCTGTGGTCGAGACCAATGGACATGCTGAAACGAATGGCAAGATTGACGCAACCATGCACACCAACGGCACGACCAATGGTGCGACGAAGCGCAAGGCTGACGAAGCCGACCTTGAAGACGACATCACTAGGAAGAAGGGCAAAGTTATGGAAGCGGCGAACGGTACCAAGGACGATGTTGTGGTCATCGAGGATGACGGTGCAATCGTCCTGGATTGAGTTTTGTGGCTAGCATGGCTTATGCGTTCATGCTGAGTCGCATTTTGCCTTCGTTCTCTTTCCCGCGATCGAGCACAGCAGTCTCGCCCGGTTCGCCGACTCTCAAAGGCAACGCAGTGCCCTCTCGACGCTCGCTCACCCTCGCGATTCGCGGAGCACTAGATCTCATCACTGTACATTATATTAGCCTCGGCTTGGAAGGCGCCTTGGGAAGGATATACCTCTTGATTTGCGGAAGCCAGCATTAGGCGCATTTGATGGACACAGCACATGGAACCATTCGGCAACTCCGACGCCATTGGAACCGACGCGCAGCCTCGCGTCCATCTAGACAGCAGATAGTCCCCCATCCAAATTCACCACGCAATTATGCGCATACTCATTCTGCACCAGAAACAACGCCGCCTGTGCAATTTCTTCACCCGTGCCAAATCGCCCCAGCGGTATCCGCTGCCTCAACGCTTCTGAATCCAAATCTCTAGTCATGTCGCTTGTAATGTACCCTGGCACAATCGCATTCACGCGTACCCGGTGCGATGCATATTCCGCTGCTAGCGCGCGCGTGAATCCTAGTACCCCGGCTTTGGACGCAGAGTATGCCACCGCGCCGTAGCCGCCTGATATACCCATTAAACTCGCAACATTTAAAACCACGGGACTCACGTGCCCGTCTTCATCGTCTACTTTCTTAGCCTGGCCGCGTAAATACCCCTGCCTCATCAAGAACCTGGTTCCCGTCATCATGGCTGTTAGATTCGTGGCTACGATGCTGTGTATTTCCTCGTGTGGTGTTTTGATGAACAGGCTGGATTGCGTTATTCCGGCGCAGTTTACGAGTACGTCAATGCGCGAGGGGTGTGCCTGGTTCTGGGTTTGCGATGATGGTGCGGGTTTGGGTAAGTGTTGACTGAAGGGGGAGGTTGGGGATGTGGACCAGAATTGAGAGTGGGTGATGTCGCCTGGGATGTAAGAATGGTGGAAAACGTTGTCTGTTTTTGATGATGAAATTTGTGATGAAGGGGTTGGTAGTGGGTGAAGTGATGATATTGCGTTTTTCAGGCGTTGTTCTGAGCGCGCGATTAAAGTGCAGCGGTATGCGTTTTTGGCGAATAGGTGGGCGATGGCGAGGCCGATGCCTCGGGAGCCGCCTGTTATGAGGACGTGTGGTGGGTGTGTGGCCATGATGGGATGAAGTCTTGATGGGATTGAGTCCGTGGAAATTTTCAGATGATGGCTGGCAGGGAATTGAATGCTTGTGGTTCGATTCAATTGATTTTAAACTTTGTTTTCCTTGCACGAGTTTGCGTTCTTGATTGCATGACCTACGAGTTGGGAGTGAGGTCATTTTGAGCTTAGTCATGCGAAATTGGGGACGCGAGAAAACGTGACAGCGCGATCTCGCACCTTCCCCGCATCACCAGCGCCCTCAACTTCCCTGACCCGCCCCTCCGTTTCTCAGTATTACCATCCTCCCCTTCTGCCGATTCACAATATCCGCATAGATTGCGACGATGGCCGACGTGAAGCCCACAGAATACGTCACACTGGTCTCGAATGACGGTTACGAGTTCAAGATCTTGCGCTCAGCGGCGTGTATCGCAGGTACCATCAAGAAGGCGCTGGACCCAATGTGTACGATACACGCGTTCTTGTTCATATTCAGAGCTGACTCAGAGTAGCTGGTTTCCGAGAGACCACACAGAACCGCGTCGACCTACCAACGATCAAGTACGAGCCTCCTGACATTCACGTAGTCAGGGACGATAGCTGACAAGTCGCAGCGGCGTAGTCCTCGAGAAAGTCTGCGAATACCTATACTACAATCAAAAGCACGCGGAAAGCAAAGATGTGTCGGATATGGACATACCACCAGAGCTATGTTTGGAACTGCTGATTGCGGCGGATTACCTTGACGTCTGAGCGCTCGTCTGCTGCACCCATTCTTGGGATTACGTCGCAAATGATCCGTGCACGGATAGTGAGATTCAGTGCCAACGGGAACTCCAATCTCAGGCCATGATCATGAGCATTGGAAGCAGAGCGGCAAGAGGTCGAGGCTATCCGCGCCACGCTAGCGAACGACAAAGGCGATGCAGGGAAACGTTGAACCATATCTGCAAATTCTCCATTGGATCTAAGAGTACACCATGCAGCATCAAAATACCGCCCCCAACTATCGTGTCGAAATGCCTATGTAGGGTATCGCAAAGAAAAGAATGGCACCAAACTCCAAGAGACAAGCCGCATGATTCGAACACTCACAACATGATCTTCTCAACTCAAGTTCCAGTCCCTAGTGCCGCTTCGTTGAGTCCACCACCTTCCGCCCAGCGTGACCTGTCCGGTTCGTTGCGTACTCGACTGCTCCTGCGGCGACGCCAGCTGCAACATTGCCGTGGACGTCTGCGGCCGTCGCCATGACGCCTTCTTGGACACCATATGCATCTTTCACGTTGTCCACGATCGCGTTGTATAGGCCGTTACCCTCTCCGAGAGGACCACGATCTAGCAGAATCTGGCCTTGTTCGTTCACCATGATCGAACCGTCCGGATTATGCAGGATGCCGTCCCCACCTGCAGCCAACCACTCTGTATGTTGTGCGACGATGTCCGGATCCAGACCGTACTCTGTTCCCAGCCACACGATCTCGTCGTGGCCCAGTAACAGGAAGCTCAGTGCCATCTTCTCTGCGCTGCCAACAAGGAAGCCCGAAAGCTTGTCTCTCTTCCGAGCTTTGAAGCCGTGTTGTCGCATGATATCCTGGAGCTGTTCTTTCGTCTTGCCAGCTTGATGGTGACCATAAGCTGCGACAGCAGCCGGCGCGGCCATGTAGTAGAGGCCGGAACCAGCGAGGCCAGTCGAGATGACCGTTCCCAAGCCGGCGCGTGTTCGTTGACGGACGTTGGAGCGGTACTTTGCTTGTAGCTCCTCCTTTGTTGGGCCCGCCGCTGCATTCGAAGTACTAGATGAGCCCATGATGATTGCAACGAGAGAACAAAGTTATTTGTGAAGAGTTGAGGAAAGTATTGGAGATATTCAAATCCAAGAAGGAAGTGGAAGTGTTCGTGTGGACTGTTTCGTGAATCTGCAATTAAACGCGCATTCTGAAGGCATATTATACACGACTTCAAGACAGCAACGCCCTTCTCTCTGGCATATGATCGAACAGTCACATCAAAATCCCGACACCACATCTACACTGCACGGAAACATTTCATTCCAGCAGCAGCGCCATGAGGCTCTGCGGCCCCATCTTAGAAATCGGTATTGATTCTTCCAATCACATCTTCCGACAAATATGCATGGTCAGACAGCTGGGCACTGTTTCAAGCCACTGGCGAGGGCCATGTTCGCGTGGAAGGGTGAGATGTTCCGGAAGTGGAAGAATGTGCGCCAGGCTGCGACTTGGGGGCCAAAACTCATGCTCGGTGTATTCGGACTCAGCCGCGAGGTAGAGAATGAGGGACGATTAGGCCACCACCATCTAGTGGGCAGTGCACCTTTTGTGTATGCAGACTGCGCACGAATTTTTGGCTGATCTCGCCAACTCCCTTGCAACTGAGTGTTATGTCAGCAGGACTTACGGACACTGCCAGTGTCGCCCCGGTCACAATAGAGCATTCAGAGATGTACGCGCATCTTGATTGTTCGAGGGTCGCAACAACCTTACCGAACCCGTCGTGCGATCGCAGTCAAAGGGTTTGCAATTGACGACGATAATCAGCCGCGGAGTGACAAGAGGCAGCATCTGTCGTGTCATTCGAGCTTCAGCCTGATGCACTGCCCCGCTTCTACATTTCTTCGCCGCCCATCTTGCTTCCTCTCGTCCTCGACTACATCAGACATGTTCGCAAAGATAACATCGGCGTAGCGCACTTCTTGAAGCACATGATTTTCGAAAGCATTGCAGCCGCCGCTCACCTCCAAGTACAGCACCAAGTTCTTGATGCATTAAACGATTGAATGGACCAAAATCCGTGACGCTTACGACGCCGGCAACTCCGACTGCCAACGAACGCAACGATGGTGCATCGGAGACCCTCAATCCTAACGTACCGACCGAAAACGTCTTCTGTTGCAGATGGGGATGCTAGACAGCCCCAGCAGAAACCTACATTAAAGCGCACCGCTTCACAAACTTTCAGCACTAACTACAGCGATGTGCGAGACGGCGGTGTCGTGCTGGACGCCGTGCGGGAAGGACCTGTGTATACCAATGATGAGCGTGATCATTCACACAAGGCCTCAGCACGACTTTCTCGCTCCTTCCAAAGGTCCACTCTCGACGTCCCTCCTCCGTCGTTCTCCTCAACAAGCTCAACAGCAGAGCGACGGGCTTCTCTTCCTGATTACCTTGATAGTTTCCTTGCTGAGACACATGATAAGGCATATGGTAATCAGCAACGAGCCACCTTCCGACACCAACACTCAGAAGTTCCCTCCCCTGAGTCTCCTCCATCACGTACTCGGAGGCTGTCTACCTTCCTTGCTAGCATGCGGAGACGACGAGTAGCCTCAGGTCCATCTTCCGACTTTCAACAGCTCAGCAACGCCAATTCAAGGAAGGGCCAGCTTGAAGTACCTGGGGCAGCTGCGAGACGGGCAGCAGCAGCTGCAAATCAGGACCGCCAAACTCAGCTGCTACGCGAACAGGAGCACGAGGAAACCCAGCGCCTTCTGAAGGGCTTGGTTCCGCCCATTCCACTCGGCGATCTTGCTACAGACAGGAGCAAGAGATCCAGCGGTAGTCCTCGCAGATGGGCGCCAGTTGGTATGAGAACTCTCTCGGTGATTCAGGCTACGCTGACTGAACAGGTGATAACTTCGAACTTTCTGCTGAAGGGGAAATACCAGCCCTCGCCCAGCTCGACAAACAATCCGGAAGTTGCGTCAGGAGCGCGACATGCAATGAGCCCGGTTCTCCCATACCTATGCACACAATTGACATCCCAGGCAGTTTTGAGTGCGAAGTCAACACTGCTACTCAACATGTTGGTCATAGCACCGATTTGAACATAAAATCGGGATTTCGGGGCTTGTCACAAACTTCGAACACGACCGAACAGCTTCGATATCTTCAGGCTTGCATTGACGAAGGACTTCGGCATGTTCCCCCAATCGTTCAGCTTACATTGGCATCCAATCACCAGGCTCACCCACTGAAGCCAAGTGGAACTGATCATGAGTATGACGAATCTTTGTATTCGGACGTAGATTCAGTATTTTCCGAAGTCTCTAATATCTCATCTATAACGGGCATATCTGTGGGCAGGTTTTCTTCCGAGCAAATTGCAGCTGCAACACGTGAGCTGCTATCAATGTTTCAAGATGATGAAATCATGCAGTCGATCTATACAACTGCTATTTATGGTAACATTGGACCGCGCAGGTTTGGCACTGTCTTTCGAAAGCACCTTAGGGCTTATGCACGCGGGCTGAAAGACGAAGCCGAAGACAGTCTACGCTATTCGGCCGCCCAATTGGTGTCCGTCAAAGCCAGAGCCGTTGTGCTTGCGATCTTGGAGAAATATTCGACTGGCCGACTGCCTGAAATGAGCAGCGATAACATGGAGCAGCATAGCGAGGAGAGAAACGACAGCTCCTCGGGCGAAGACGATCAAACGGTAGGACTCGATGGAAGCGCTTTCAACGAACTGACCCAGGTAAGAGCTTTCTGGGTCAATAGCACAGCTTTTCGAGAACTCCAAGACAAGCTCCGACGGTTCGTTCGTCTACCAGTGCCACCGAACAGTCAAAATGAAGTACAAAAAGATCGAATTGAGTCTTTAGATGACGAGCGCCCTCGAGATTCCCTCCCGATCTTAGGAAGCAGCGATGCTACTCATATTGTTCCTTCTGAAGACTCTTCAACTAGTCTAGAACACCTTGAGTCAGCATTCAAGCAATCTCAAAGCGAGTCGACGGCTGTAGAACATGTGGTAACAGCCGCCTCCACCGCGTTATTACGGCTCCTGCGGCACATGCTGCTCTATGACGAGAATCTTTTACGGTTGCATAGAATGGTAATTGAACGCGATCTGCTCCAGACATATGCCGAAGTGCTTGTGTCGTTCTGCTCGACCTCTCATTGGCACGGAAAGGATGCCTTCCGCGTTACAGGAGCGCCTGCAGCTCACTTCAAAGCCATCTGTTTGTCAGCGGCCCTTGGCATTGCTGATGATGTACGAGCTTTGGACGCGCAAGCTTCTTCTTATAACAACAGTGAAAATATCATTGGGCAAACAGCTTCGTCACGAACACCGGTTCAAATCACACTACTGAATACCACACAGACAGGCCTAGCAAAATCCGGCATAGAAGGGCTCGAGCTAGCGATGTCGACCGACGAACAGACCCAGAAAGAGCTAAAGATGGATATCGCCGCCTCGTTACTTCCGACGCGTTTGCACGAAGTTCTGTTGGCAGGGCACGGGCACCCTCTGAAGCTGACATCCGAACCCAATCTTTCGTACATGAATAGACTCAAAGCCGGAGTAGAAGAATACACTAGGGTGGAGTGGGACTGGTGGCCACTGGCGCCTCGGATACCAAACCCTCGTTTGGACGAGCTGCGAATCGAATGGAACGTAAGACCTTCATAAGAGATCCTACGCAATTTTTGTCTGACTTCTGCAGTTCATCAATACCAGACAGTTCATTTGTGCCCCGGTGGCTGAGGCGAAGATTTTGGAGGAGGTCACAGCAATGGTCGCAGTTCCTGCGACACCGAGTTACAAACCGGGGGGCACAACAGCATTTTTCGACTGGGCCAAACATGTGAAGTATACATTGCAGCGCGCAATTTCATGGTGGCGACTTCGCTTGCTTCCCATCATGACTATTCTTATACGCTGGAGCGCATGGTCTTTGGTACCATTTCTGGTTGGACTCCCGTTGATGTTCTGCTATCTCACGGTGTGGTCGAATCAACGAGTGAAAGCATGCAGCCAGTCACAAGATTCTACCCATAGCTTATCGAATGAGCTTAGATCAACCCCCGAGGAAATTGGTAATCAGGATGGGAATGTATGCGGAACGGGACGTTCCACGGCATCGCAGGTTCCTGGTCATGAGACGGGCCCCTCGTCTCACGTCCCCAGCCAAGCGACGATTGATCCGTTTTCATCACCGAATGTGGACTCACATCGCATTCTTTTTGGAATCCAAGGCCCACGATGGTCACTGGACCTAGAGCAAATCCCCGTGACAAGCCTGTTGAACGACCCAAGCTTTTTCTGTGAGCTAAAGAAACGCTACAGAGAACATCGTAGTGTCCTCAAGCGAATAATATCACCATTTCGCTTTCATTACTGCCGATTTGTTAAGGTATGTATCTACCTAGCGAGCTTTGCCAAAGCTGACCAAGAGTGATACAGTTTGAGAAATTTGATGTCGAACGTGTTATCTCACAAGGAGATGATCTTCCAGAATATCCTGGAGTCACAGATGACTACGAATACGCGCCTCGACCTGGAAGGAACCCAATGATCACCCCCAAAACGTTTGCGGTGTGCCTCAAAGCATGTGACTCGAAGTGTAAATGGCGCTTGCTCAACCCATGGCACGACTGCATACGACTCCCGCCTCAAACTTACCGGCTTCGCTCGATTCCAAAGAAGAAAAGTGAATTTGACGTGCATTCAGACGATGTCGGTCTCGTCGCGTGGGGCTTGGAGGCCGATTATGCCGTCTCGTTCGCGTACGTGGCAATCTATCATCTTGTACCATTGCTTGGGGCATTTGGCTTCTGGATCTACTGGCTCATTCAATACCCTGGAGACTGGCAAAATGCTGCTGTCCCAGTACTAACTGTTCTGGCACTATTCGCGGTGATCTGGATACCGCTGGGGAAGCTTATCAGCACTGCGTAGCGGCGCGCAATGAACTCCCATGAGTCGCCAACAAGCATACGTTGATAACAATGGCCCCGATATATTTGCGCAATCATTCTGATCTCAATGGAATACGAGCTATGCTAACGTCCTAGCTCATATGGGGCCGTCTTGCCTCTCGGCTCAACCGGAGGACGTCCAGAAGAAGATTCTTTGTAGGTAGGGGGCCTTACTCTCAACAGCAAAGCTAAGCAGTTTGGACGCTAGCGTCCGGCATACTCGGGTCCAGAGTCTAGTGCAGCGGGCCGGAGAATCTACACATCGACCGGTTAAAGTTTAGCGAAAAAAAGGCAAGCCACCAACTGCGAGATCTGTGCTGTCCAAGAAAAATAGAGTGTCCGGGATTCAACGAGATACGAATTGCTGCAAGGTTTGATTGCTTTGCAAGCATAATCCAAAAGCAGTAGCTATTTTCGACCCAAAGGTCATGGTAGACCTGCATGGAGCTGTACGCGGGTCTCGCTTGCTCAGATCTCAGAAGTTACAAACGTTGTTCTAGATGGATATCGAGCCTCTTCGCAAAGGGATTCTTCCGTGTTGCAGGAGAAAGCTGTACTCGGGGCTGTCCGCCGTACCAGTTGTGATGCCTCGGAATGAACAAGGCAGAATCCAAAGGACGATTCGGCGCAGCGTTCACTAAGATGTTACGGTGAACAAGAAGGTCCTTGTGTACATGAGATGTGTATAAGAACCGTCCAGTATCGCCCATTCTTCATCTCCCACAGCTCATCAGAATCGACCCTTGCAGCACAGCGGCGCTAGGATCTCGACATTCAAGATCGGTAGGTTCATCACACTTCCGGCACTCTTCATGAAATACTGCTAATCAACGAAGAAGCGCGACCCAAGTTTGATCGACGACGCATCAGAAACCTAGAACTTCAGAAGTCGACAAGATGCAACCTAAAACGCTTTTCCTCGCTGGCCTAGCCCTCATCAACACCGTCACTGCCGATAAAATCTTGACGACCTGGGTTTGTGGAAGGACATGCTCTGGTACCGGAGAGTGGATTAACGATTCCGGAGCTCACTATTGGATCAACGCCAATGATGGTTGCCGCGATGTTGATGTTCCATATATCAACAACGTCTGCTTCGACTGGAAGGGCAACAGAGGGCACTTCAATGCCGACGGTCAAGCCAAGAGATGCTTGATCAAGGGAGGGGCGATATACAATGGCCCGTGTGCGGATTCTTCCCTGACCTGTATCCGACAATGGTGGACTGAAGTAGGCTGCACTTGGTAGCCTGGTTGGAGCAGTAAATTGTCGGCAAAAACATTTCATGGCTATCTCTGTCTATAAGTACATGTAACGGAGTCAAGATTCTTTTGACGCGATAGACTAAGCTATGACGACCGAACTACCTTATCCTTGCCATCAGCTCTAAAACTGCAGTGATGGACTCCGGAGAGTCCTGAGAACAGATTTTTCTAGGCCGAGGATCTTAATGTCTCATTTTGTTGTCGAATATCCAGGTTGCTTGGCTGCCTAGTCCTAGGATCTACTGACGCTACGGGGTGGTGGCAATGTAAACGCCTGCTACTGAGACAAGAGCCCAAATTGCGGAAAGCAGCCCAATTCTTGGAGGGCAATAGCTGCGCCAAGTCAGTCCGATTATAGCAGTCTGTTCACGTGGCAGTACGTACTTTTTCGAGCTAAGGTTGATAAACCCAAACCAAAACAACCCCTGAGCGATGAATAGCAAAAACATGCTAGTGAATGCGATCAAGGTCAGTCTTACCATAGCACTTCCCCTGACTACGGTACAAATGTCGGTATACTTAGGTGGTAGAGTGCCATAGCCGCCATAAGGCGGACCATCGGCACTTGCCAATGGTTCTTCCTCGGGTTCGCATCGCTTTTCATGTAGCCAATAACTGGCTAAACTCTCCTCGAACCTTAACCAGTCATCCTTCAATGATGAGGTGGAATTATTCGGGCTGGTCTTCGCGGTGTCTCGCATAGGCACTATGCTCAGCTCCGGTTCTGGCTGAGCAAACAAAATGCGTGCAGCTTGCCATAAGAATGGGAAGGTAACAACAATTACGACAAGCCACATCGCTGCTCCAGCATACATGTATTGAGCCGCTGGTTCTGCGCGGAGCCTGGTCATCCCTTGGCCATAGAAATCGTGTTCTAGGCCGTAAATAGTGGTCTGCATCATCGACACGGCCGTCAAAGCTTGCAAAACGACTTCCGCGCACACACAGGAGGCAATTGTGAACAGCGTGGTATTCCTGAAGGGACGGACCATGGCCAGCAAGATTATTGACCACGTGAGCCGCGGCATTGAGCACCACAATATGGCGAGTTGTGTGACGGATATGTTGTTGTAACCAGCAGTTTGTTGAACCAGAATGGCATTGATCCAGTTCGCAGCAAGCTGCAGAGCAGCTATTCCGTATCCTGGTACGAGCCATCCTCTGGAGTATGCGTCATTCACCCTGTACTTTTGTGCATAGAGGCCGGCGATCAGAGTCGCTGAATTGATCAGAAAGATAGATGCAAGCTTCCATTTGGTAGTCACACATGTGCTCGATGTTTTCGTGTGGCGGCGATCGGACGAAGATGTCACTCTCCATTGCCATGGAATCATCTCGGTCGGAGTAGGAGCTGCTAGCTGATGCCAATGTTTCGGTAGCCCACGCCATTCGGGAACATGGCTACATAGGCCATGCAGCCATTGCACAAAATCTATTCGAGTCTCGAATAAGCGGCATGGCCCTTTGCAGTCGTCATAACTCATGCTTTGGCAGAAGCAAGCTCTATCGACGGCACGTTTGACGTTGCAGTACCCATCAGAGTCCGGCTCGCAAGCATCAGTCGTACAGCGATCAACGAGTCTGGGAAGTTCCCGCGACACGGCAATGACGCGCTCAGGCAAGCGCCAATTCTCCAAAGGTATATATGCAAACGTTGTGGTCTGCAGCCCATTCGCCCAGTCAGCCGACATGAACTCTGGTCTACACGTAGCGTTCAGCCACAATCGCTCTTTTGTTGAGGCTAAACCTGGCACTGCGCAATGTTCTGTTTTCATGTCGGCAGCAAACACTTCGCAAAAGCACCTTTTATCGAAATAGTCGCCGTCTGCTATGCTACGCAGAGTGAGATCGTACCCAGCTGTCTCGAAACCCAGGGCGACCATGGTGCCTTGTGATTCTCTGTACTCCCAAGGTCGCGCGACATTTCCAATTTGTTCAGTCGTGGAGGTGAAGCTGCACGACGCCATAGCATGCCGAAACGTCTCTGCGGTCGACTCAATGACTGATTCCGTCAGGCATGCTGGCGCCTTATCAGTCACTCCAATAGCCGTATAGCCTCTTGTCAATGACCACGGAGATGGTGTTTCTAGTCCATAGGCGTCGCCAATCTCAACAAGCCACGTTCGGCCGGTGATTGCGCGTATCCAGTGGAACAGCTGCGCTTTCGCGAGTACCGATCGAGTACAGAACGGGAGGTATTGAGCGATAGTATCTGGCGAGAATTCGGTGCTGAGACAACTGAGCTGAGTCAGCCACTGGTGATGAGTACAAAACACCCCAAAATGACGGGTGCATTGTCTGTCTGTGCATCTAGTCATGGCATCTAGCCATGCGGATTGATCCTGCTGGGCAATGCACTGTGGCATGAGAGCGAGATCCTCTGGATTTACCCAGCCATTGCGGTTGATCAGGGGAGTAATGGTGGAGCTATGGTCTTGAATCCCTGTTGAAGCGGGAGGAAGCGCTGCCGCTATGTTTAGCGCGTACCGTAGGATCTTTAAAGACAGTCTAGAACGACATACCATCTACGGCTCTGATCGCTAGTAGCGCAGCCCATAGGCGAATTATTTTCATGCTTGCTCGATGTATGGGTAGCGCAACGCAGAGTAGACGTGTGAAGGCTTAAAGCTGTTGCCTGCGACAGTCGGAAGTGCGGGGTCGCTGTGCCGCACGCGTACACAGGAATGCGTTGCGCACGCTTACGTACGCAGCCACTGAGCGCACGATAGGGAACGAGTCGTGAAGATAATGCGCACTGCTTAAACCCATCCATTGAGTGTTAGACAGTATTGGTGCTTGCTTGTATCTCGACACTGGAGCATCTCTTTGAAATAGTGTGACCCTGGTCAAAGATCAACGCGCTGGACGTACCCGCTCGAGCTCCTCAAGATACACCTCTCGGTCCAAATTATCGGGCCAACCATGCTTCCGTAATGTTTGGCTCACAACCTGATTTGCAGAAATTAGTAGTGCGTCGTTAAAAATCTGGATAAGACAAATCATACACCTCCGATCTCCCATGTGTACGGTTGGATTGTCCTGTTCCACGAGTTTTCCCCCTTCGGACAAGGAACCATCGTCAATCCTTCAACCATTATGTAGATCTCATCAAAGTGTTGTTGAATTTCGTATGGAACAGCCCCTAAAAGCCAAGGCTCATTTTTTGGTGGCTCTTTGTACCCTGTACCCACCACATGTAGGATACCTGGCATAAATGTTAGTATTTTGGTGGTTTATATGTATGGATCATATGCCCAAACCTTTCGCAGTGTCTATTATCCACCATGTTGCATATATGTCTTGCGACAAGGCGATGAAACCAGCTGGCCAGTCTTCAGGACTCGGCATCAACAGTCTGTCGAAGAGGCGTTTTCCTTGGCATTCTTCTAAAGTTAAGGATTTGAACGGCCATGTATCGCGCAGATAACTAAGATGTTGGGTCTCGAAGTAAATTTCGTCTTTAATGTCACCATCGAGCTGTTTAATGTAAGGAAGATGTCGGAGGAGATCGGTCACTTCCTCTGAGCGGCCGAAAGCACGCATAATGTCAACCGCAAGCTGCTCATCGTTCCAGCCTTCATCTGGAGGGGACCGGATTTCTGCGGAATCGAAGTAGGCTGCTTTTACCAAGAGCTCGTAATGTCGCTTCATACAACGAACTACCACATCCCCATCATATGCCATTTTTGACGTCACGAACAAATTGCGGGTCGTGAAGATTGCGATGGACCGCAAAGTCCTGAAGTGCGAGCAAGGTAGAACAGTACTGCAGCCTCGCGTGCCAAGGAGGCGAAGAGGCGCGAGTGCCCGATAACCAGATTCTTCGACAGAGAAGAGACGTGGGGGCACTTAGAGAGGGGTCGGATCGCCCAGTCCGGGAGCACTGTTAAGCCGTGAGTAGAACCGTAGTTTTTTCTTGGGTAATTTTGTCATGCAGTATACTAAGTATAATCCAGAAGACTTATACATCTACAGACTAGATCTCTCAGCATCTAAACTAACGCTCTCAAGTCGTAAGCGAGTTGTTAGCAGCTTGGCAATAACCACGAGATCTCATGAAAATTGGATTCGCTAGCCACAAGCAAGCTTATTCGCGACTCCAAACTTGCTCAAGTTGCGTGTTGCGGACTCTGCGTAGTCGCATTATTTCGAACAGGTATCGCTAGGTATAGGTAAGTGTTCGTGGCGAACATGACCAACTCGGAGTTGCGAAGCAGGCGTCAGCACGGCATCGCGACACATCCGTCTAGAAGCGAAGGACACGACGGGATTGAGCTTCCCCGTGGAGGAAGAGCTGGAGGAGATGTAGTAGCAATTGCGAACCATTCGAGATCTGAGTTGCATCGGCATATGAACAATGACAAGATGCAGAGGAATGCTGGAGGTTACGTCGGCGCAAAAGGGTGTAAAGCTTTGAAAGATTTGCTCGGAGGGATGGTAACAAGATTACCAGTGAGATGGACAACCATTGTTCTTTCAGGAGCGGATGCCGCACAGTGCCACCATTTGTGGAACAGGGCCGACTCATTCTTGGGACATCCTTGTCCAAGAGGTGTCAAATCCTCGGTAAACATAACGTCGCTAGTGTTACGAAGTATTCCAGTCCGGTGCTGAAGACGCATTGTTTCGCTTCACGCAGTGTATCTCAGCAGCAGATACATATTCTCGACCGCGGTTGCAAACTTCTCACCATCAATCTGCAAGCGCCAGCTCTTCAAGTTCGCACCGCATGACGAAGTTTCCATTATCATCCACTTGTCATCACTGCCTCCCCCGCCACCGTCGGAATCGATTGCGGACTCGCTGTTCGCTCCCCATAACAATTTCAGCTTCAAAGAGCTCGCATCCGTCGCGCTGCACCGGCCTATGACCGTGACAGACTGAACAGTCACAGTGCGGCCTCGCGTCCAATAAGGAAACATGACGGCCACGTGGCCCATATCGATGGTCGCAGATTTATTAGGCCCAGCAGCGGGCATCCTCTTCGCCATCACCCACGCGTTGGAAAAGACATTCGGCACGTCAACGAGCGCAAACAAACCATCTCCTTGCGGCGAGACCTCTGCAGCCTTGATCAACTCCCCAATCAGCTTCTCCACCGCGAGCCTCAACTGCGCGCCGCCCTGCCTCGCCGTGTACCTCATCTGCAGCACGACATCACTGATGCTCTCGTACGCAAAGTGGCGCACGTGTATCGGCAGCTCGAGCTTCCACGCGCTGATCGCGCCCGCGTTCTCAAAGGGAAGATAGCCCTCGTGGCTGAAGGAGAGCTCGAACACGCCACTGTCAGCATGCGCCTGGCTCATGGCAATGGAGCTGACGGGGATCCGGTCGGTGCGGAAGCGCGCGTCTGAACTGTCAGTAGCCATCCTTACTAGCCAGCGGACTAACGCGGTAGCTGTGCTCCAGTAAACTGAGCGTGACGCTGATGCTCGTGTAGGGTCCCGTGACGCACGGGATTGTGACGGCGACCGAGGCAATGCGCCGGAAGTAGTGGCCCGGGAAGTTGAAGTCGAAGAGGCATTCTGGGATGGAGAAGATGGCGACGCCTATCGCGCGCAGACTCACAAGCGCCAGCGGGCTAACGTGGCGCAGTGAGACCTGCTTGGTGATCTCAAAGTCGGACCCCGAGGCCGCCATATATGCGCTCTCCATGCGGCGGATGTCCAGTAGGAGACTTTGTGCACCCAACAGACCGTCGTGCCCGTTGTTCAAGTAGCCGCGATGACTGATGCATCGCGAGGCCCCGGGCAAGCCTTGCTCAAATTGGAAGGCCCTCTCGGCCTTGCGCGCCGTGTCGATGGTCAGGGCATAGGCGTCAGAGCACATCATGCGGGTGGTGTTTTCCAATCACGCGTACAGCGCCTCGTTGGAGTACTGTGACTTGTACCATGCGTCTGTCGCAGCCACCTGCTTGATCATCTCATTTTGCGCCCGGATGTCGGCTCCGGCCATCTTGACGCGCAATCGGGCACTTTGAATCTGCAAGTCTGTCTGCTTAATGTCCCGAGCCGCCTGGTTGGCCGAAAAGCGCCGCTCCTGTAGCTGCTTGATGAGCCCGTTGCGGCGGCCAGCGCGAGACCCTTCCATCTCGCACATCTGAACCCGGATGCGCAGTACCGTCGACATGCCCTCCTTGAACTTGGCCACGTTTTCGGCGTCGTTCTTGAGAGATGCTCCCACGCCCATCGGCTGGATGTCATGCGGCGTGAATCATATCTTGTTAGTTGCGCTGCTGCAGCCGATTAGTTTTAGCAACATTGCAGAGGTATTATAGCTGCAAAAATGCACGCGCATGAAAGGGAGAGTCCCAGGAGATGGGATGTGTTCCTTTCCATCCGAGTTTTCCATTCCTTTGTATTGAAACGCAATGTAACGCCAAATAGCTTGACTCCTCCGCTTACGACCTCGACTTCAAAGCGTCCAGTAGCGCATCCAGACTCTCCTTGTCTGCCTTCAAATTTTCCCCGTGCTTGTTGACAGGAAATCCATCATCGAGCCACGAATGCATATCCCCATCTTCTTCCGCCTCAGGCCAATGCGTCGGGAGGATCCCGTTATCGAAACAAACATATCTCCTTGGATTGACTTCAACGCCGCAGGTGTCGCGATGGGCGACGCCATATGGAGGTCCGCGGTACGACGACCCAAAGCCAAATCGAAAGTCGACAAGATTTGGTAGCTCATTCGCGATGCGATCAAAATGCTGACTCCACTTTCCACCGTACGCAAAATTCTCGCACCAGCTATCCTCCTCCTCCTCTGGCATCTTGGTCCAGTCGTGCTTTGGAAACTTCCACTCAGAGATGTTTTCCTTTGAGATTCTTATCCAGGACGCGATCATGCAATTATGCAGGGTTAGCTTGCGAAGGGACTTGATGGCGAGAATCCAGTCGAGGTCGTTGTCGTGCGCAAGGGTGTAATAGCCCAGAGCGAGCTTTTCAAGTTTCGGGAAAGCAATGGCGCTGGGGTCGAAATAGCCAGGAAATGGGCCCCAATTCTCCGATTGACTGTAAATGGATAGTGCTTTCAAGTTACCGGAGATGGGCTTCAGCCAGTGTGAGCAAAAATACGCAGGGAAAGTCTGCAACTCAACCTTGGTGTAGTCGTGGTCGGGCCCGTGCTCGTTGTATTCTTGTACCAGCGATATATGCAACTCCTCCATTTGGGCCATAACATCTCGGAAGAGTTCAGAAGAGGTGAAGTCTGGAATGGGACAGTTCTGCAAGTTGGCAATGGTTAATTTGCGGATTTTCCTGTTCTTTTCGTCCGCCGCTCTGTCCTTTATGGCCTGGAAGATGCGCGTCAACACTTCTTCGCGCTGTGAAGCATCTTCTGGAACGTCCTGCCAATACTCCGCATTTCTTCCCATGCATTCCGGAGTGAAGCCGATTTCCACGGAGGTGAGATTGGGGAACTTGGACAGCGCAGCGATGGCGTCGTCGAAGCTTGAAAGCTCATCATCATCTTCGTCAACCTCATGACGGTCTCTGGACATGCCTAGCCCGTGATCCTCGATATCTGGCTGCGTGTGGATGATTGCATGACGAGGTATCTGCCGTACAACATCGTCCTGGCTGACGCTATTCCAAGAGGTCATGTGCTGCTCTTCTGGAGAGACGAACACATCCTTGAAGAGCTCATTAGCGGCGTGCTTGTCCAAGGTTTTACACGTCAACCGAATATTGGACAGCTCCCTGCGATCGTTGACTTGTTTGATCACATTTTCGACTAGTTCAGGGGCGAGGCGGAGGAGCTCGGAGCCGTTCTGCGATGACATGTTGCTATATATGCGTTGCCTGGGGATAGGGAAACAAAGTCTTCTTGTTTGTAGGCACAGCGAAGTAATGCGCGTTTTATATCTCAGCGCATTCATAAGGCGTTCCAGACGAGCGACCAGGAGGGTCAGCCTGGATTTCGGAGGCAGCCATTGACGCTATGCCTTTTGCGGGTCTGGAAGCCTAAATCTAAGGCAACACGGAGCGCTCGATACGCCGTGGACCATTTCCAGTACTTTGGAGCCAGGACGTGCTTTGACCTACTCCCTACAATGACATTATCACCATGTTTGGGATTTAACGGCAGTCGATGCTTGTCTCCTCGATGATGGTTGTTCGCCACCGGCCCACAAAAGACTCGGCCCCGCACATGCGACGTACGTTCTGCGACACGGGCTTTTGAAGCAGGGCAACACTATGAACTGCAGCGCCAGCGCCCGTAACATCCGAGGACCGATAGCAGGAGAGAAAAAACCATCGCGCCGGTGCAACCATAACATAGCTTCTAGCACAATGAGTGGAGATGCCTTGAAACGACTACGATCGCAGCTTTCAGGAAAGTACATGGCGAAAGTTTATGGCGGAAAGTAAGTACGATGGCGGAAAGTGAGTCTTATCCACGCCACACAGTCGCTGTGTCGCTGAGTGCTAAACTTCGACAGTATGGCGCAGAATCTCGACAAATAGGCGGGAACTTCAGCGTGTAGGGACAGCCTCACAGCACTACCAAGACGGCTATGTACAAAGTATGAATGCCTGGATCGATGCGCAAATTCCTAGATATAATTCTGCAAGAGTGCGACGGTCGTATTAAGTTCTGTCTCAAGTTTGCGACATCTCTTAATAATGGAAGCATCCTCACTACATCTACAACCTCTAACATGGCGTAGAGTACTAAGACTCTGCGAGTAAGTAGAATGCCTGACCGAGACGACGCGACCATTCAGGCCTGTCATGTGCCGAAATTAGCTAGCGCCACTATCACGCTAAGCGAAAGCAGACAAAACAGCACGCGAATGGCCATATGCAAAAGGTTCGTTAATATTAGTAGGATTGCTTTGATCTGTATGAGAAAGTTGTTCGCATTAGTCGTGATAGTAGAGTTATCGCTTCATGCATTAGAATAACTATGTGGTTGTGGCTAGGTTTGTTTCGTTGTGTTCATAAGAGTCAGCAAAGTTCCGCTGCGAACGCAGATCACGCAGCCCATCACAACGGTCACATTTCAGCAGAATAATAACAGAACTTACATTTAGAAAAGGGGCTGCAGCAGCTTTATTTGAAGACAGCGCTTGCCTATCCAATATAAGGCGGCGGATTAGACCTAGTACGCGCTGAATCAGGCTTAACGTTAGAAGAGCGCTAAGCGAACACAGTAATTT